>LGRX02009737.1:0-19345 GCA_001247695.2 Cymbomonas tetramitiformis | reverse complement strand
TCCCACTCTTCTGGTTTGGAGACATCCAAGTGGATGGCTCTCAGGCGTCGCATCACCTTGGGTGCATATTTCAGCCCCCGGCGGTACGTGGAGAGCATCGACAAGTTGGTCATCTCCACGCAATTTGGGACTCTGCCGGCCAAGAAGTTGACGGAGGCCATGCGGGTCTCCAGTCGCGAGAAATACTCCGCCGCGGTCTCGCTCACCGCCTGCTTCAGGGCAATGGCCTCGCCGTGTGCGTTCTCCAGGTAAGCCTGCGTCAGAGAGCACACCGCCAGATCGCTGAAGAACACATCCAGGTCCCCGTAGCGTTGGTGCCAAGCTTGCTCGGACCCAAAGGTCCCCGCCGCGCGCTCCAAGAACTTCCTCTGCTGGTCTTGAAGAGTGTACTCCTTGAAGCTCCACAGAAGGCTTGACACACTCGCCTGGTACTCTGATACTGATGGCGTACAACTGGGAGTGGTCAGTGCTTCGATCACGATGGCCTCCTGGAATACCTTCCGCACCATGTGGGAGTAGTGCTCCAGCTGCGTCAGGAGGCCCTCCTTGTCGGCCGATTTTGTGTCGGACGCGGAGCGGGGGAACCTGGTGACGCTCTTGACCAACTTTAGCACCATCTCTTTGGTCTTGTGCTCCAGGCGGACCTCGTCTGGAGATGCTCGCAGGTTAGTGCCCTGCGGCAGACGGACGATGCCTGGAACAAAGGGGGTGGCGCTGGGAGAGAGCACGGGGTTTGCAGCGGCGGCAGAGTGAACGGGGTTCACGGCAGCGGCAGGGTGGACGGAGTTTGCGGCGGCGGAATGGGGAAAACGGGCAGGGGGTGGCGGTCCCGGGGCATGCGCGGGCGGAGGCGCAGGCGCGGGATTTGTGGGGACTGCAGTCGGAGTGGGCGGTAATGCAGGGGCTGACGGTGGTGCGGGGAGTGGAAGAGGTGTATGGAAGGGCAGGGGTGTGGATGGTTGTGCGGCCACCACGCTCATGCTCCGGTACCAATCGGAGTTGCTGACCTCCGACCACGCGGCGAGCCCGTCCTGATCGAAGTTCTGCATCTCCGACTCCCGCGCAGTAGCAGGGATCCACTCCCATACTGGCTGCCCCATGCTGGTAGACCGCACATTGGCCGCGGCTGGGTCCCCCATTGCCATGTCCATGACCTCGCGGTCGACCATAAGGACCCAGGTCTCCACACGAGGGTTGGTAAGGGGTAGGGGTGCATGGTGTAGCCGGCCCCCCATGCGCGCATATGCAGTCAGCGGCGCTCCCAGCAGGTGCATGATCCTGAACAAGATGGCGTCGCCCTGCACCCCAGCCCGGCGGCGTTCGTCCCATGGTAGGGAGACGGTTGCCGCGCCTCGCACCCCAGCTGACTGGTGCACCCACAATGACCCACCATCGTGGGTGACGAAGAGGGCTCTGACCTCTGGGTACTGAGGGTAGGAGGGCTCTGGTGCGGGATCGTCAGGGGGATCCTGAGGTGGATCACTAGGGGGGCCTGGTGGCGAGTCGCTTGAACTGGAGTCTCTGGGCTCTGAGTCGGGATTGCCACCGCCGTGCACCACCGTCTCCATCGACTGTCGCCGGCGGGCCACCATCATGTTATGGGGATTTGGCCGGCCCTGAGTGGGAGGTTCGGCGGGAGCGGTCTCAGCGGCGGTCTGAGGCACACTCAGGAGGGGTTACGCTGGCAGCAGCGTCTGCCTCGTGTAGATGTTCCGCCGTCAGGCCCTGTGCGCTGCCCTGAGGGTCGCCTGGTGGGGAGACTCCTGCCGACGTCGTCGCACCAGGCAGCGCGAGTCCTCTCGAGAGCACCGCAGAGATGTCCAGGGCCTGTACTGCCGCTAGGACTTCTCTGCGAATGTGTTCACTTCGGCTGCTCGCGTCCGAGTCAGAGCCGGACCTGTGGGCGGCCCTCCGCCTGCGCTCAGCTCGTGCCTGCGTGCTTCGGCTGCCTCTGGTCCCCGTGCTGGTGCGGCTGATGTCCGTGCCAGAGTCGGGGTCAGAGTGATCAGGTGCGTGGCTTGGACCTGGGAGATGCTTGCCATGTGTCGCAGGGCCCGAAGATGCCCTTCGGGAACGCCGACGCCGGCGAGTCTCTGAGGTTGTCGCCACCGCGGGAAGGTGACGCACCAAGAGCTGGGTGCCGCCCAAGACGTTCTGCTGAACCCCGCTGTCAAGGGGTACCTGCAGAGGGTCCGGCAGGGCCGCGGCGCCGATGCTGATGAAGTGCTGCAGCGATGAGGGATCCGCGCCTGAGTCATGAAGCGCGGAGGTGGCTGGTACCAGCTGATGGGGCTGCTGTGGTCGATGTTGCGGCAGTTGTGGCGGCTGCGGGCTGTTGCTGCTGCTGCTGCTGCTGCTGCTGTTGCTGCTGTAGCTGCTGCTGCTGTAACTGCTGCTGCTGTAACTGCTGCTGCATCGGTTCCAGTGGCTGCTGTTGAAGCCACTGCTGTTGCTGCTGCTGGTACGCGAGCCACTGCTGCTGCTGCTGTAGCTGTTGTTGGAACGGTGTGGGATATGCGCCCACGGGGTGATGGGTTCCCAGTGTGAACGGCACTGGTGATACTCCCCCAGCGAGGGGCGCTGATTGGGGCAATACCCAATTGACGCCGTTCCATACAGCCTGTGCGGGGGTGCCATCCGGCATGGTGTATGGGCGGGGCACCGCTGTGTAGGGCATGGTGGTGCCTGGATGTGGAATGGGGTGAGCGGAAGCGTAAGCGGCGGGTGATGGGAAGGTGAGGGGCGAGAACAATGGGGGGCGTGACGGCTCTGCACTGACCCCCATGCTGGGAAAGGACTCTGATATATGTTGCGACATACTGGCTGCTGAGCTGATCAGATCGCACGCTGGGTGTGGCAAAAGCCACAGGTGAGCAGAAGGTAGGAAGTGCTCGCCTTTTATTTATTCAGTGTCGCTTTCGTGAGGGGGGGAAGGAGGAGGTGAAGGTGTAGGGCTGACTTCTGGAGACGGTGGAGCGTCGGCCAAGGTTTCACCAGGAAGCACCGGTATTGCTGGGTGGTAAGGGTCCGGGTAGTTGAAGACGAAAACCGTGAACCCCTGGTAGTACCACTCACGGTAGTGGCGCGCTGGTGGGATAGCCAGGGTGTATGCTGTCCAGGCGCTCAGTTCTCCTCCTCGTCGTCAGAGGATGAGGGGGAAGGAGGACCGCTCCAAGGACCGCTCTGCCAGAAGGCGCCTGCTGGTGGGTAGGTGGGGTCTGGAGGGAATACCCACTTGATGGGTCCCTGCTTCCACCACGCTCTTCTGTATTCTTCTGGCGAAGGGGGTACTGCCATACACCGGCGAACTCAAAAATTCGCCAGGGCTCCGCGACACAGATTTCAAGTGCCTATGTATGCAGGCAGGGGTCAAGGAACTGCAACCAGAAAGCTCAGCAAGGTCCCAGAAAGCTCAGCAAGGTCCCAGAAGGTAGCCGGACTTCGTACACTCCCAAAATATTCCAGCCAGAGGGTAAACCAGAGGTGTCCAGAAACTGTCCAGAAACTGTCCAGAAGCCACTAAAAGCGCTACTTTGAGGGGTTTTCCCAGCTGCTGGTGGCCGTGAGGGCGGTATTGGGGGGTTCTAGGGTGTTCTATGGGGTCTGGGGAAGGAGTTTTTGGTGGTGGGGGCTACTGTGGAAGGTTTGGGGGTAGGCTGAAAAGGGGCTAAAACGGCTATTTTGGGCTGTTTTTGGCTATTTTTCGCCTTTTTAAGGCTCTAGAAAGTGGGCTATGAGGTTTTCCTGGCTACTATAAACCGGGGAAACCCTTTAGGGTGCTCCCTGACGGTTGTTTGTAGCCTGGGGCAGACTTGGAAGTTAAGATCGGAAAACGAATGCTGACTTTTTTGAGCCTGGTTGGGTCCCCAGTGTTAAGGGGCGAAAATATGAAGTTTTGGAGATGTTTTCCAAAGGATACGGCCGTTGTATACCAAAAAAAATGTACTTACGGAGGCTAAAATTGCGCCCAGATAGCCGGAAGTGCAGCTCTCCCCCTGTATTACAACGGAAGTTACAAAAGGCCCGTGGGCGAGTTGCGCAGAGGCGAAATCGCAGCACGCTGATACCAAATGTGCCAGGGGCACGACGACAGATGCTCGGAGATATGTTTTTGATTGAACGTGCAAAGGTACACAATTCGGATTTTTATAATATACTGGATCAGGGCCAGATTGAGGTACAAACGATAATTCGGTTCCGAGTTCTGAAGGCTAAACACTTCTCAAGTGCTCTACTTATTCACTCGTCACTCAGGTTGCAGGGTCAACCACTCGAGAGCCGATGTCACACTTCGGCTCAACGTTCAGTTCTCGATCCGATCTCATTCCTAATTCCGATTCGTCATTCTCGATTCAGATGTTATGCCAACAGACTGACACGATGACTGCCCCACAGTACTGTCATACTACTGTACTGTCATACTGTCATACTGTCATAGCGTCATACTGTCATACTGTCATAACCTTAATATCTGATATTCGATTTCATTGTCTTTTCAACCCCGATGCGAATCTGACCATTCTTCGAGGGTCTGACTGAGTTCCACGATGACACCCCCCACAGTACTGTCATACTACTATAGTGTCATACTGTCATACTGTCATAGTGTCATAGTGTCATAGTGTCATACCCCTGACATCTGGTATTCATTCTCATCGTGGTTTCAAGCCCAATCTCACTGTCATCGTGCCAATCCCAGATTACCCCCGATGACACACATACGGACGCATAGACATATCGGCTCACGCTGTGCCTCCGGGCACATTTTCCATAAACCAATGCTTGGGTTTGAGAAAGTCAAAATTTTGGAGCGTACGGCGTACACAGGCATCAGCCTGTCGCAGTTGTCGCACCCCAGTGGTCTTAGCCTGACTGTATTCTGTGCACGGTGGGCTAGCCCAGATGACGTCAAAGTAACCAGGCGCGTAACGCTTGAAGTCCCAGTCCTGAACCTTCTCAGCGTAGGTAGGTAGCCAGCGAGGATCATGATCTACGGTGACCACGGTGCTCTTCGGATAACATGACAGGAAACTTCTCTCCACACTACCTGTACCACTGAAAAGTACTAGTAGTCGCAACTCGCGTGTCGAGACCACAGAGTCCAGAAGAGCCAGATGCGTCACAAAGGCGTCAGAGGAGCGACAGTATTGTTTTGTTCCCAAGGTAGGCAGTTGTCCAGAGAAGTGGGTTCCCCTTCATCAGAGGTGTCCAGGAAGGTTAGAGCTCTGGCGCGTTCCCGCCTTTGCTTCCGCTGCATTCTGACCTCCTGTAAGGCTTTTTCACGGGCTTGTCCTTCTCGGGATAGTCGCAGTTGTTCGAACTCTGTGAGCTGTTCGAGTTCACCCCCGTAGTTCAACGACTCACGAGTCTTCCAGGAGTCATGAGCATTAGAGTACCCAGTCAAGCGAACCAGAAATTCTTCTACTTCCTTGCCTCCTTTCGCAGGTTTCACTCTTCGAGCCAGAATCTTAGACACATGTGTCTGGGATTGTCCATCCACGAGAACCTTGGCAGGAGTAGGTATTTGCCGACGCAGCGCAAAAGCTTCATCCGCGGTGCGGTATTCCTTGAGGCGATGCTGCGCAAAGACGTCGTGGATACGCCATTTAGGGGGCAACTTGAGCCGATAAGCCACCGGGGCGCCTCTGTCAATTTCGGGTAGCTCTCGCTGCTGGTCACTGAAGAACCTCTCGGTGATGGGTAAGGGCCCGTGCCAGCGAGGTCCCAGCTTCCTGAAGGATTCGCGGTTCATGATATTTTCCGTGAGATGCTTGGCATCTACCCAGACCAAGTCTCCCAACTGAAAGGATTTGGCGGTGTGACGCTGGTCAAACTGATGTCGCTGGCGTTGCTGCGCCAGTTCCAGCTTAGTGCGGGCGTCCTCCAGTTGAGCCGCGAATTTACTAGCCATCTCGTGGGCGGTACCTTCTCCACCCTTACGCTTGGAGTGTTGTCCTGCAGCCGCTTGCAGGAACAGGTCCAGCTGCGACATAGGCGAGTGCCCCAAAACCAACTCAAACGGGGTAAAGCCAGTTACATCGCTCCGCGTATCGTTTATGGCGAACTCTACGTTAGCACACCACAAGTCCCAGTCCTCCGGATTGCTGCCTACGAAAGACCGTAGCATGTCTTCTACCACGCGGTTGGTATGTTCAGCTTGTCCGTCCGAACGAGGGTTGTAATGCGTGGTGGAGGCCACTTTGGTTCCCATAAGTCTCATCAACTCCTTCCACATAGCATCCTGAAAACGAGGGTCCCGGTCGGAGACAATCTTCATAGGAGTGCCATGTACGCATGTAGTTTCCAGATGTGGTCGAAATAGATTCGAGCTATAACCTCAGCGGAGCTGTCCTGGAAGTTCAATGGGATAATGTGAACCATTTTGCTGAGCTTACAAGTGAAAGTAGCAAAAGCATCGTGATTCCGCGCCGTGACTGGGAGTCCAGTGACAAAGTCCACGCTGACCACTTGCCATAGTCGCGTAGGAATAGTGTGGGGGTTCAGCAATCCATCCGGGTAGGAATTTCTCGGTCGCACCGCTTGACAGATAGCGCAAGATGAAACCCAGCGTCCCACATCTTCCGCTGCCCCTTTCCACCAGAAGCGTTGCAGTACTCGTTCCAGAGTTTTGTCCCTGCCCGCGTGTCCAGCTGAAACAGATGCATGCGCTTCTTGCAGCACTACCTCGCGAAGCGGTGAATCTTCTCCCAGTACCAACTGATAGCGTCCAGCGCTCACCCTCCACAACACATCTCCCACCACGCAGAAGTCACGAGTGCGTTGATGCGGAGCTTCTTGGATTTCCTTCCTCAAAGTCTGTAGTGGACCAGGTCGCCCATATTCCGCTTGCAGTGCTTTGAGAAATTGGCCTCCTGATATTTGCCGATGCAGGTCTCGAACGCTGGCCGCTTCTCCAGTACGCACGATAGGAGGAGGTGAACTCGTCTTCCTTTCCCGCTTGACACGCTGTCGAGCTGGCGGGGCGTACACCACTAACAGGGGCGAAGGAAGATCCAGAAGGGCTCCATCCGGAGCAGCGAACATCTGCACAGGTTCCCCTTGAGCGTCATGGGTGGGAATAATGTACTCCACTCTCATTTTCGCAGATCTGAACAACTGCCGCCACTGGGGCATGCGAGACTGAAAATCAGGAAGGACAAAGAGAGCTGAAGTATTCTCAGGGTCCAGACGCCATTCTTCCACATATCTCCTCAGTACGGCCTCAATGGTCAAATGGTTGGAGGAGAAGGGAGGATTGCACCAAACGTTCAACCCTCGACAGTTTTCCTTCAGGCAGTCCGTCCAGTAGCGATTAACCTGACGATTCTTTCCTCCCAAGTCGCAACAGGCGTCCACCTCGAAAGGTCCATATTCTTGACTCAAGAAATCGAACATGTCCGCACGGAACTTCCAGTCCTGTCGGTCGCTGGGCTCCAGGAGTCTGGTTGAGGCCTCGCTGCACTTCGGCGTCGCTGAGTTATCAGCAGGGGTCTTCCTGGGAGAAGGAGGCGAGGAAGCTGTCAGTTTGCCAGAGCGCGTTTGAACTGCCAGGGTTGCTTCCTCGTACCCGGTTTCGGCCAGTTGCAAGGTATGTAGTGCGTCCAGCCAGAGTTGAGGGGAGTCCATCCAGGTGAGAGTCCCACTGTACGCGAGGACTGGTTCAGGATCTTTGGTCTTGGCGCTGTTGGACTTGCGCTCCTTCAACTTGTTGGGATCTACCACTCCCAGTGGAGCGCGTCCTTGGCGAGACTCTTTACCAGCTGCAGGTCTGAACCTGCTGGCGGTGTCCGCGGCCGAGGGAGGTCGCTGCGGTTTCCCAGTAACCGGGTGCACAAAGCCAGCTTCTACCAGTCCTTCTCTCGCGGAGATTTCCTTGTAGTCGGGTCGCCTGGACAGAGCGTCTGGAACCCAGAGTAGCGCCCCAGGGATGTACTCCATCTCGGGTACCCCTACCTCCACTAGATCCATGTACCATCGGGCTTGGCGTCGGCTGAGAGGTTGTCCAGGTGCCATTAGCCAGACTAGGGGCTTATGGTCTCCCTGCAATTGAAACTCGGTCCAGATGAGGTAGTGTCTCCAAGTTTGCGTAGTGCAGAGATGGAGAGCGCAGAGTTCTCTTTCGCCAGCATGGTAGTTCTGCTCGGCTCCATTAAACTGTCTGCTCTCAAAGGCGATAGGTTGCAATCCATTTCCCACGTCTTGCATTAGTACTCCCCCCAGCGCCACTCCACTGGCGTCAGTTTGTACCACGAAAGGATGCCGTCCTTCGGCCGCCGCTTTCATATCGGGTAGCGCCAGAGTGGGTGAAGAACATAGCGCCTTCTTAATTTCCTCGAAGGCCCAACGCTGCATGGGTCCCCATAGCCAAGCGACATCCCCTTTGGTGAGCTGGGTCAAAGGTTGTGCTACTTCGGAGAAGCCCAGCATGTACCGCCGGTAGTACCCAGCCAACCCCAAAAATTGGCGCACATGCGTGGCGTTTTCCAGAGCGGGCCAGTCCCTGATGGCGGCCAGCTTGTCATGTTGAGGTTGACTTCCTTCACGTGAGATAACGTGCCCCAGAAAGCGTATCTGGGTCTGCAGTAGTTGACACTTAGACTCCTTGAGGTAGATGCCCTGGTTCTCACAGACTTCGAGAAATTGCTGGAGATGGGACAGATGCTCCTCCAAGGTGTTGCTGAAGAGGATGCAGTCGTCCAGGAATATTCTTACAAAAGGAAGATGTCCCAGAGCGCGCTGCATGCGTCGCTGATAGCAGGAAGGACTGTTGGTCAACCCCATGGGCATCACCAACCACTCATACGAGCCATATGGAGAAGTGAACGCAGTTTTTTCCACATCCTCAGGCGCCATGGCCATCTGCCAGAACCCATCGACTGCGTCGAAGGAGGAGAAGTACTTGGCCCCGTGCATGGAGTCGAACAACTGCTGAATGTCGGGAAGTGGATATTTGTCCTTGACGGTCAGGCTGTTGATGGCTCGGAAGTCGCAGACCATTCTGAGTACTTCAGGTTTCCCAGGCTTGGGAACCATCAGCACTGGTGCAGCGAACGGACTTGATGAAGGCCTGATGTAGCCCTTGCTCAGGAGTTCATCCAGGCGTTCCCGCAGTTGAGTTAGCTCCACCATGGACATCTTATAGGGTCTCTTAGCGGGCGCGATGCCATTCCAGCCCTCTTGCAGTCTCATATGGGCCAATTCATCTTTTCGCAGGGCGTCAAAGTTGGGCAGCGCTTCGCGAATTACTCGAGGTGAAAAGGACTCGATCAGCTTTTGAAACTTCTTTCTCCATTCTGGGGAGATGGAAGGGTCCTCTAAATTCTCACTGGTGGCCACCGCTGATAACATCGAAGTCCCTACCAAAGGGGTCGCATAGGCCACTAAGATGTCGTGTGGCGTCGCGGCGCTGTCCATTCCCGCGTATCTGCGCCGATAGGCTTTGATCTCCTTGGTCGCTTGGGCCGCTGATAACATTACCATCGGTTCCAAAGCCATGGCGGTTCTCTCGCCTTTGCGCGTGGAGCTACGCCCCGGCGAACATCCCCGTATCCGCACAGATTTGCCATGATGGCGAAACTTGACTGATCCCCACCCATCATAGTCCAGCGTGACCGGCGAGAGGTGTCTCAACCACCTTCCTCCAAGTACAATGTCCACCTTGATGCCCAGAGGAAGTACTCGCATCTTGATGACCTCGGAGTACGTCCCTTCTGAAGTCTCCGCTGTCAGCTTGCCGTAAGCGACTTGCGCAGAAGTCTGCACTGATCCATCCGCGAGGGTAACGTTCAGCGGCGTCCCATTAGCGCGAACCGTGAGGTTCAATCTCTTGACGCACTCACTGGAGATGAATTCATCCGAGGCACCAGAATCCACCAGCACGCGCACTCGATGTCCCTTCAGCAAGGCCCAGAACACCAATAGCAGCGTTCCCTCTTTGTCCCGAACCGCAGTCAGCTGGCTGTCCTGGTTCCACATTACTTGACCATCGCGTCGCAGATGTGCACAGATGGCTGCTCGCACTGGGTGATGCAAAGGTACGCGCTGCTTAGACCGGATAGGTCTGGTGCGAGGTGGTGCAGGCTGAGAAAGAGGATCCGGACCAAAGTACCACCCACCCTCCAGGTCGCGCTCTGCTTGTAGCTGCCGCTCCTTAGCGCGCCGCTCCTGTCCTTGAGCGCGTCGTCTGGCGCGGCTCTGCGTGCGGCTTTCTAGAGGGTAAGAGCGAAGGGGTTGGAGGGCAATCTCCCCCTCCTCTTCCTCCCCAGAGCTATCTTCTGATTCGGAATTTTGAGTGAAAGATGTGGGTTCTTCTTCCCGCGGAGCAGCCTGGGCGTTGGTGACGTTTGCTGGTGCTGCCACTGCTTCATTACCTTCCAGAATCGGCCGCAGACGGTGGCGTTGCTGTTTCTGAATGGCCAGTAGCAGTTCCAGGCGGGTTTCCTCCTGGATGGGTTTCAGGGGAGTCGGCTCCACTCCTTCTGTCACCGTTGTCAGCACACTTTGATTGTTCTCCGATCTGGCGGCGGCCAGCTGTCGCTCCATCAACTGCTTCGTGAAGTTGAGCGACCGCTGGGAGTCCTCGAGGTCTGAAATGTCCCCAGAAGTTGCGGGCTGAGAACTGGATGGAGATAAGGTCAAATCCAGAGTTGCCTCTGGATTCGCATCTGATGGTTCCGCTGAGTCCAGGGAGAGTTGATCACCATTTGCTGTTGATGGTAGGGCCAGGTGAGCGGCCTCCTCCGCAGCTTCCCTTTCTCGCTGGTTCCATTGGTGCACCCGGTATAGGCAGCACCAGGCGTCTGGAATTCCTACATCTCCACCAGAACCTGGGATAGTACCGCATTCAGTCTCCAGAGATAGCTGAACTGCTCCTTCGGTTATCGTTAGGTCAGGGGTGACCTTCCCATGCCATCTGTGCCCGGAGGCACAGCGTGAGCCGATATGCCTATGCGTTTGTATGTGTGTCATCGGGAGTAATCTGGGATTGGCACGATGACAGTGAAATTGGGCTTGAGATCACGATGAGAATGAGTACCAGATGTCCGGGGTATGACAGTATGACACTATGACAGTATGACACTATGATACTATAGTAGTATGACAGTACTGTGGGGTGGTCATCGTGGCACCCAGTCAGACCCTCGAAGAATGGTCAGATTCGCATCGGGTACGGAAAGACAATGAAATCGAATATCAGATGTCGGGGGTATGACAGTATGACAGTATGATAGTACAGTAGTATGACAGTACTGTGTGGCAGTCATCGTGTCAGTCTGTCGACGTAACATCTGAATCGAGAATGATGAATCGGAATTAGAAATGAGATCGAATCGGGAATTGAACGTTGAGCCGTAGTGTGACATCGGCTGCCGGGTGGTTGACCCTGCAACCTGAGTGACGAGTGAATAAGTAGAGCACTTGAGAAGTGTTTAGCCTTCAGAACTCGGAACCGAATTATCGTTTGTACCTCAATCTGGCCCTGATCCAGTATATTATAAAATCCGAATTGTGTACCTTTGCACGTTCAATCAAAAACATTATTCCGAGCATCTGTCGTACTGCCCACAGGCACAATTGGTATCAATAGCGTTACTTTGAACGTCTCCGAGCGTTCAACCACGGCGTTCTCGTAACTTTCGTTATACTGCGGGGGGAGACCTGTGCTTTTGGGATACTGGGCGCAACTTTTACGTCAGAAAAGCCATTTTTTTTCAAAGAAGGAATCCATATACCGTTCCCAAAAGTCACGAAACATCAGTATAACGTTCCCTTAACAGTGGGGGCTCAACCAGGCTCAGAAAAGTCAAGATTGGTTTTCCGATCTTAAACTCAAAGTCTGCCCCAGGCTACAAACGACCGTCAGGGAGCACCCTAAAGGGTTTCCCCGGTCTACAGTAGCCAGGAAAACCTCATAACTCACTTTCCAGAGCCTTAAAAAGGCCAAAAACAGCCCAAAAACAGCCGTTTTAGCCCGTTTTCAGCCTACCCCAAAACCTTCCCCAGCAGCCCCCACCACCAAAAACCCCTTCCCCAGACCCCATAGGACAGCCCAGAACCCCCCAATACCGCCCTCACGGCCATCGGTAGTGGGGAAAGCCCCTCCAAATAGCGCTTTCAGCAGTCTCTGGACAGCTCCTCTGGCACTTTCTGGTACCCTCCAGCAGCACTTTGGCTGGAGTATTTTGGGACATACGGAGCACAGCTATCTTCTGGAGCCTTACTGAGCCCCTTGGTTGGACCTGACATACCTTCTTTTGCAGTTGCTTGACTCCTGCCCGCGCACCTTAGCACTTGAAAATCGTGTCGCGGAGCCCTGGCGAAATTTTGAATTCGCCGGTGCATGTCAGTTCCCCCACAGGGATACAGGAAAGCGTGGTGGAAACAGGGTCCACTGAAGTGGCTATTCTATCCAGACCCCACCTTCCCACCTGCAGGAGCTTTCGACGACTCTCCAGAGGGTCCTCTTCCTCCCTCGCCCTCCTCTTCTGACGACGAAGTGGAGGACAGCAGCTGAGCGCCTGGATAACGTCACCCTGGCTATTCCACCAGCACACTACGACCGCGAGTGGCATCAGCAGGGGAACTACTTCTTCAATTACCCGGCTGACCAAGATCTAGCAATCTATCCCGCGCTTCCTGGTGCATTTCCAATAGCTGTGATCGACGGCGTTCCTCCATCTCCAGATATTAGCCCCCCTCCTTCTCCTCCTCCTTCGCCCCCAGAAAGCGACATCGAAGAGTAAATAAAAGGCGAGCAGACTCTACCCTCTGCTCACCTGTGGCTTTTGCCACACCCAGCTCTCGATTTGATCAGCTCAACAGTTAGCATGTCGCAGCACACATCAGAGTCGCTTTCCAACATGGGAGTCAGTGCAGAGCCGCTACAGTGCGGGCCCGATTTTAAGAAACAGTCATTTTCGATCCAGCCTCCAGCCCTCGATTGCTTATATCGAAAATCGCGAAATTTCCAGCCTCCCAGCGATTTCGGTTTTTTCGTTTGCTTAAATGGATCTAACGACCCGAAATTAATTCGCGGGACCCAGGCGCACCCAGCCGATTGAACTGCTTAAAACTGGCCAATCGCGCACTAAGAAATGTGTCACCAGCTCCCATCGAGGCAGCTGCGATTGCTTAGCCCATTGCTTAGAAGGAGAAAAGAGAGCCAAAAGTCGCGTTGTCCGTAGACGAAAGGCTCGTTTTGAAAGGTTGTTCCTCCCCCTGTTTTGAAAATGTGTATGTATGCATAATCATCATGGAAATTGCAACCATTTTATTTTTGCAATCGCACACTAGTAGAAAGCACTCGTGGCCCATCTGATTGCCAAGGAGCTGCGA
Source organism: Cymbomonas tetramitiformis (assembly GCA_001247695.2). NCBI lineage: Eukaryota > Viridiplantae > Chlorophyta > Pyramimonadophyceae > Pyramimonadales > Pyramimonadaceae > Cymbomonas > Cymbomonas tetramitiformis. The sequence continues at coordinate 6,010 of LGRX02009737.1, read as the reverse complement.
GAATTGAAACAGTTGTGCGACGAGGGAGTCTTGACACCGGATGAGTTTCAGAAGGAGAAGAGGTCTTTACTACTCTCCAAGAGTAACAACCGACATGAAAGCCATGCTAGCCATGCAATTTGCGTGTCTGACCAACAGGATGACGATAGTGAATCTGATAGTAAAGTGCCCGAGCTTGTGGATGACGACTCGGACTCTGACTCTGATGAGCTAAAAACAACAAAAATGCCCATTTTCGTGATCATGATCCAGAGGGCTGGAATTGCTTAACGGGGTTGGCCAAAAATCCAGCCTTTTTGCAAAGGCTGGAAATTGCTTAATTTTTGAGAATTCCAGCGCTGGTTGCTTAAACGAGTGTTGCTTAAAATCGGGCCCGCACTGTACGCCCCCCATTATTTTCACCCCTCACCTTTCCGTCCCCCACCGCATACGCTTCCACTTTCCCCTTCCCACTCCCGGGCACCACCATGCCCTATACCGCAGTACCACGCCCATACACTCTGCCCGATGGCACCCCTGCACAAGCTGTATGGAATGGCTCCAGCTGGGTACTCCCCCAATCAGCGCCCATTGCTGGGGGAGTGTCCCCAGTACCATTTACATTGGGGACTCATCACCCCATGGGCTCGTACCCCACGCCGTATCAACAGCATCTGCAACAACAGCAGCAATGGCTTGCGTACCAGCAACAGTGGCCACAGCAGCAACAACCGCTGGAACCAATGCAGCAGCAGCTACAGCAGCAGCAGTTCCAGCAGCAGCAGTTACAGCAGCAGCAACAGCAGCAGCGGCAGCAACAACAGCAGCAGCAGCAGCAGCAGCAGCAGCCACAGCCGCAACAGCTGGTACCTACCACTTCAATGCTGTATGACCCTACGGCGGACCCCTCACTGCAGCCGCCCTTCATTAGCATTGGCGCCGCGATTCTCCCAGCCCCCCTGCAGGCACCCCCTGATGGCGGATTCCGACAGGGCGCTCCGAGCGGGGCCTCACTTTTGGTGCGCCACCTTCCAGCGGTGACAGCTGACCCAGAGGCCCGCAGGCGCCGACGCTCCCGAAGGGAGTCCTCGGGCCCGGCAACAGCGGCATGATTAACTTGCTAGCCACTAGATGGCGGTGGCACTGTGGTGCCAGCCCGCAGCACAGCCATGGTGCCGTGAATTGAAGCTGTCGGTGCCGTGTTTGAATCATTCGTGGAGCCAGAAAAGGAACCTGAATTTTGTCGATCGCCGTGCACAGCCGCATGGTCTCCAGAGCTCTGCTCCTCGTCATCGGACGAGTACGGCGGTGGCGGGTAAGGTGGTGACTGCGGAACATAATCAGGGTCGGGATTATACAGCCATGGCGGCCGCGGGACATTGCGGAGAGTGTGGAACCCCTGCCGCAGCTCCCGATACCGCGTTTGCCGATGCGGCGGAATAGCAGCCGGCGCCGCAAAAGTGAATGCAGGCTCGTTGTCGGTTGTCTCAGCAGCACCACCAACCTCCAGGCCGGTGTGGTCCGCCAGGGGCCTCGCCAGGGGCGGCAGCCGTGACCGGCGCCGCGGTGACGCATACACAAAAGAACGCACAAAGCATCACCACAATCGCCGAAGAGCGGGCAAACCCCCAAGGCGGTGCACCGTATCCCTGACGAGATGCCGTAGGGCGCGGGACCGCATTCTCACCGTCAGCAGAGTCACAACCAGCCGCAGAGTCGTCCACGTCGCCGTCGCAAGAGTCGGTCCCCGACCCGGCGTGCATGTACCGCATCGCGAAGTCCCTGCCCTCAGCCGTGACCGAGAGTCCCTCCATCTGCGCGATCTTGTCCGCAAAGCAGAGGTCGGGCTCGTGCACGTGCATAGGGTCCACCGGCATCATGTCACCGGTGTCGGACGCCTCCGACTCGTCCGGGTAAACATGCTCGATTGCCGCCGGCGGCGGAGCCGGTGGTGGGCTCTCTCGGACACGTGCGCAAGCGGCAGCCGAGATCCCGTTCCCGACACCACCGACCGTGAAGCCGCCCATGTGGGTGGCAGGCTGGCAGTAGGGCAGGAATTCCTGCAACGCACCGTCTTCCCGCTCCGGCTCGATCCCGAAGGAATACACCGAAACGCCGTCGAGCATCTCCGGCTTGCCCCCTGCCAGAAGGCAAAGCGCATCGAACCGCGCGCCGTCGTGCTCGTCCATGACCGCCTGAAACTGCTCCGCCAGCAAGTCGTTCTCGATGTCACCGAGGGAGAAGCTGTGGAAGCTTCCCCCAGCTCCATGCTTGCCGCCGTTCGGGCAGTCACGGTGCCAGTGCCGCGACTCGTCTTTCTTGCACGTCGAGTTTTGGCAGAACGGGATGAAGTCACCGCTCCCCTTGTGGAAAGCAACACGCCTCCTCACCTGCGACTGCGGCCAGTTCCCCCCCGTCGGGAGGTCACCCGCTGCAAAACGAACACCGGAGCCGCCTCCCCCGTTGCCGATCTTGTTCTTGTCCGCCCGCGGGGTAAAACCCCGCCCGTTGACCCTGTCCGTGAGGGTCTTCAGCTGCCGCTTCACGTCGAGGATGATGGCCGTGAGGTCGGACAGCTGCGAGGCATCGCCGTCAGTGGCCACGGCTGCCGCGGTCAAGGCGAACGAGGCAGCGTGCGTACCGGCTGCAACGTGCCGGGCATAGCACTCGAGGACCCATTGCTGAATGGTGAGGAGGTCCACGGCCGCCCGCTGCTGGTGCGTGAAGAGTCGCGACACCACCGGCGCGTAGAACCCTGGGTCCAGCGCCGCGAGGAACAGCTCCTTCACCTCGTCATCGTCGAGAGTGTTGCGCCTCTTGGCGGACCGTAAGGCCGCGTTGAAGTCCGTGATGGACTCGGACGGGTCGGTGTGAGCCTTAAAGCGGACGCCAAGGAGGTCATCCGATGTCCCCTGGAAGGGTGCACCGGAGTCCAGCAGACGCCGTGCGAGCTCCAGCAGGGCCCGCTTGCCGTCCAGAGGGTGTAAGGTCGCAGACGCCTCGAGCCAGTCACCCGCTGGAGAGGCGGGAGACACGATGAGCTCGAGAGTTGAGAAGAGGAGCTTGTTGGCCTCGGGTCGCACGGCCAACGTGGAGTCCTCCAAGTCGAACATAGGGGCAAACAGCGCGTCCTCGGCCTCGAATGCCTCCTGGAGAGCAGGCACCAGCTTGGAGAGGAGCACCTGAGCGTTCGACTCCGTACCCGTAAATCGGTCATGCTTGTCGGGAAAGCATTTCCGGATGACGTGCTTCGCCACGCTCTCGTCGAAGCGCTCACGCGTGAGCGAGCGAACACCCGCCAAGAAAACGGCTTGGGCGGAGTTCGCAGCTGGCGCACCAGCGGGCGCCGGCGTAGCCGGCGTGACGGAATTACGTGCGGCAGCGGAGTCGAAAATTGTAGCTAGCGAGCGTCGGCGTGACGCCACACTTGATGTCAATCTAGTCGCAACCATGATGTAGAAGACTATAGAGACGAAGTGAGGGAAAATGTGGCGAGGTGCGGAAGGAGCGGCGGCCAAAAGTCGTAAGGCGGTCGTCGAGGAAAAGAAGGAAAGCTGCGGTGTAAAAGATTCCGCAAACATGCATGTGGATTTAACAGCGCGGCCAAGGAACTTGGTGTCGGATCCGACCAAAATTCCAACGCCTACCAACGCGTAGTACGGGAAAATCAAAAATCCACGAGCCCGAGCTCCCCGTAAGACCAATCAACCAGCCACGTAACTAGGCCATACCGCTCCGCCGCGCCCCTAGAGGAGCCCCTCACTCCATCTCAAACGTCGGCGTTTAGCCTGACATGGCCAAACTACGCAGTGTCTAAATAAAGAGTGCGTGGGGCCAAACCTGTTGGATATACCCCTAGGACTCGGGATATATTCACTCAGTGAAGGTTTTCTCAGAATGTGTTAAAGTTGATAAGTTAACCCGATATAACGGGCATAAGCAGTTAGGGTTCGGGTTCGGGTGATAGTCATACACACTACTATAGGAAGAGTCACAAAGCAAGCGGTGTGACTGTTCCAGCACCCTCCAACAGGGACCGAGTTTTCTGCAGGGTTCAGGTCATAGGGTACAATCGCACCAGCAGAATTGGGCCCAATGGGGAAGGGCACAGCGACAACCCGCTGCTTCTGTCGGGGTACGTGATCGTGTTCCATACAGGCCCGCTGCTTCCTCGCCTGAATATTGTCCGATCCATTGAGGTGTGTCCGCTTCATGATGAAATTTTGGCAATTGTTGTAAAATGAGGAACGTCCAGGAATTTGGTCAAATGTATAGGGCCGAATTTCGATCGATTGGGTAGAATCCACGGGTAGGATGAAATCGATATAAAATCAATGGTCATAATTTGAATTATAGTGACAGAATTCAAAAATCGCCGAATTTCAAATTATGCTGGAGTTGACATTCAGTCCGAGCTCAGTCATCAGAGTTGTCATCACCGACCCGTCATGACCGCAGTCATCACCGACTCGACCTGACCGCTGTCATCACCGATACGGCTCGACACCTCTGACTACTTCACTGACCTGATTGTCATCTCCTCTGATCGAGTTCGGTTGTCACATGAGACAGAGCACACTAGCTCATTTCGCATCACACTCAGCATACTAGAACTATATATATTATATCTTCTGTATGTTGAGAGAGATTCTGAGTGCGAAACCCTGAGCGTTGCAGTGCTTCCTGTTTGACCTGTCTGTTTTCTGACTGGGTCTTCTCGCAGGTTTGGCCCCACCACCGACCTAAGGCTAGGAGCCGATTATGGTCGGCTAAACGCTTAGGGAAGCGCCAAGGGGGCGCGCCAAGTAGGGATCATGGAAGTAAAGTAGGCAAGTAGTGGTGAGTGAGAGGAATCGTACGTTCCGTTTCAGCGTTTAAATTAACTAGGAAAATCCTGGGACGGCCTGATCAACCGTAGGGACCCTAGTAAACTCGCACGAGTACCCTTCAAAAACGCGAGACTGAACGACAAGCTCCTCCACGCCATCGCCACTAACTGCTAACTGTGTTGTTTTTGCATCACAGGCTTTCTTCCCTCTTCTCTTTTTAGCACCCTCTTGGTGCTCCTGTTGTGAATTTTGATTGCTTGATTGCTTGTTATTCCCTGCTAGGGATTGCTAGTGTGTACCTTGCTTGTAGTTCTTCTTTCTTCTTTATTATTTAGACATGACCTCCACGCCGTACGCTACACCGCCGGTACTGCCGAGACGTTTGCTGACTCACCCCCCAGGGGCGAGAAAACGTCAGCTGAGATTTGGTGCCCTAAATGGCACGCCTACGCCAGCAAATGCTCCGGACACATCAGAATTGACCGTTTGCAACAACCTAGCGTGGGAGCTCTTGCGCAAGCCGGCGGAGTTCGATGCATTACTCAATGTCATTAAGGGGAAATGTGTTGAGCCTGGAGAGTCTGCGAAAACCTGGAAGTTCACTAGCAACGAGAAAAATGCTCGTGTGCTCTTGGACATCCTGGTTGAGCAACTCGATGCCAGGCTCAAACTCGTTCACCCCAAGATGGCATTGATGTTTGACTTGCAGAACCACAGTCTGGAGGTTCCGCAGAAAGCGAATCTCCTGCTGTTGGAACTGCTTCAGTCGCTCTGCGCAGGAGACGCCTTGCGTATCCTGCGCAAAGCTGACAGACTCTTCCCAGGGGATGGGAAGATCGCACTCGTTCATCTCGTGAGGCATGTTGTGCCCGATCACGAGGAGTTCAGCGCTGCGGACTTCCTATTCGCTGGAGACAAAGTGGACTTGAGGGCTGGCCAGGATCCAGCAGACTACATTGACGTGTTCCAGACATCTCTGGACACCATTGAGTCTGACTTGGGTCCTGGGTGCACCGTTGCTATCTCCGAGAAAGCACGGATTGCACTGTTTCTCCGTAGGATCTGTCCCGTCTTTTATAAGGCGGTGCATGATGCCTACATAGAGGAGAAGCTCGATGCCGACTCCTCGCTTTCCTTGCTGACCTGTTTCCGTGAGACACGGGCAGTGCACAGGAACGCGGGGACGAAACTCAAGTCACCAC
>LGRX02009735.1:34188-49463 GCA_001247695.2 Cymbomonas tetramitiformis | reverse complement strand
GGCTCGTCCTGGAATAGCCCTTTATGCGCGTGCTTTCGAATGGCCGCGTTCAGGGAGAGGTCTTCACGCGTGTGCCTTCACTATTGGCTCGTCTTGGATTAGCCCTTTATGCGCGTGCTTTCGAATGGCCGCGTTCAGGGAGAGGTTATTCATGAACCGAAATGCAAGCAGGGTGCACACAAGCAACACAATGCAAGCACGAGCAGGAATGGATGCTTGCTAGTTTTCATTATAGATTACATTTAGTGTAGCAAGTCTTATTCCTCTCTTCTCTTCTCAAGCTACGGCCTCTCTGGCAAGCTTTCTCTTCTCTGCCTCTCTGGCGAGTCTTCTCTTAGCCTCTCTGGCTTCTCTTGCTCTGCCTCTCTGGCGAGCTCTTCTCCATCTGTCTCCATTACTCCCGAGTCTTTGGCTGGATGAGTGTCTCACAGTCTGTCAGGGAGCAGGCTGCTGCTTCGAAGCTGCGCGGCTAGTTCCGTGCCTAAGCCTCTCTGGCTGTGCCTCTCTGGCTAACGGCAACGGATAGTAGCTTCCTCTCAGTAGCGCAGAAGCTTCCTCAGCAGCAGCCTCCACCCAATCCTGCACCTAGCAGGGGCTCTCCTGACAGAGCCTGGGGTTCTCTCAAGGGCCCTAGGCACACTCACCCAATCGGAGGCATGGGAGGGCCGAGTGCACGAGTGAATCACCTGTCTAGAGCAGCGCTGCCGCGGCCTCTGCCATGGCTCCGGGAAGGATGAGCTTCTGCTCGGTGTCCAGCTCGCAGTAGCGCTCGAAGCAGTCGCTCTTCCAGTCCCCTTGCATCTTGATGTACAGGCTGTTCACGTCCAAACGCATGGCTGCCGTGGCCCCGCCCCTCCGCAAGGAGTGCCCGGCATAGCTGGCCGGGTCCAGCCCCACCCGCTCCGCCAAGGCCTTGATGCCTGTCACCAGGGCATCGTGGGTCATGGGCACCACTGAGGCCCGTCTGCCCACTGCCTTCTCCATCACGAAGAGGGCCGAGTCTCCTGGCCGCCCCGCCGTGCTCGCCATGAGGCGCGCGAGCGCCTGCACCGGGCACAGGAGCGATCCCGGCACCGCCCGAAGCGGCACCCAGTGCTGCCGCTCCCCGCACTGAATGGTCTTACTGTGGCGCACCCTGACCCACACCACCGCCATGTCGTCCTGGAACAGGATGTCGTCTCTCACCAGCGCCCCCCGCGTGTTCCACGCACCTGTCTTACCCGTGGTGAGGTTGTCCTTCCGGAACAACCCAAAGAATCCCACGAGGATGGCCGCCCACAGAGACATCTGGCTGAGGTCGTGCGTGGAAATGAGCGACGCCATCTTAGCCAGGTCTGCCAATGTGAGTGGCATGACCGGCTTGGGAGGCCTCCCCCAGCACCGCTTCACCCCCTGGAGGGTGGCCGCCACCGCGTGCCTGGCTGCCACCGGCACCCACTCGTGCCCTCGCTGTAGGTGCAGGTGCCGAACCCCTGCCAGGTAGTTCTTGATGGTGTCGGGCTGTACGAACCAGCTGGAGAAGGTGATGAACATGCAGAGAGTGGCGTCCGTGGCTGGTTGGAGGGGGTCCAGGCACCCCATGCAGGCGAAGGCAATGCAGAAGGTGACGAAGGCTCTCACCCCTGTGCCGTAGCACCTCCTCGTCTCTGGCGCCAGGGCTTCCGCCCTGCAGCGCTCCGTCTCGCGATGCAGCTCCTGCACCAGCTCCTCTGCCCAACCCTCACGCCCAGTCAGGGAGGGCCACCGGCTCCGGCCCCACCCGCACAACAACCACGGGCCACCTGGTGGGCCCCCAGGCGGTCCTGCCGTGCCCTTGCAGGTCGGGGGCAGTGAAGAGGTGTGTGCCCTGCGCCCACTCGCGCACCACCTTGAACACCCCGGGCAGGCTTCTCACGAGCTCCCAGCCCTCGTTCCCCGGCCACACCGGCACGAGGAAGCACGCCGCTGTGCCCCACTGCTGTCGCCTCTTGCACTTCAGAAAGTTCCTGATGATGGCCACGATGATGCTGAAGGGGAGGTTGCCCCAAGCATTGTGGCCGTCGAACTTCTGGACCCGCGCATCCTCCGCCCTGCTCCAGCTCAGGTAGCAGTAGGCGTTCGCCCGGGACTCCGCCACGCAGGCGTCCACCGTGAACGGGCCGAACTCCTGGTCCAGCTCCGCCCACCGCACCGGGCAGACCATCCAGTCGTCCCGGTCCTGCCGCCAAACCGTGGCCCGCAGGAAGGCACGGTGCTCCACCAGGAAGCGCGGCATGTCCAACCTGGAGAGGAGGTCCGCCAGCAGGTTGTCCTTGGTGGAGATGTACTTGGGCTGCAGGCGAATGTCGTGCTTGGCGCACGTGTAGAAGATCTGCCGCAGCAACGGCAGGTACTCCACCGGCCCCCACCAGCTGCCCACCTGGTACATCGCGGACTTGTTGTCGATGTTCACCACAATCGTACACCCCGCCATCCGGTGCCCCCAAAGCACCACCGCCCACCAGACAGCAAACAACTCCAAGTAGTTGATGCTCCAACTGGCCGGGCACCCCGGTCGCCTCGGGAACCAGGGTCGCTGAGGCAGCCTCGCCAGGTCCGCCCTAGCTCAGCAGGAAGAACAGCTTCTCCCAGACTCCACCGAAGCCCAGTGTGCCTGAAGCGTCCGTGGCGAAGTGCCGCTCGTCCACCAGTCGCCTCTCCAGCACCACGCTCCTGCCATTGTACTGGCGCACCACCTGCTCCAGCACGGCCAAGTCCTCGAGCACCGGGTGCGGCAGCCTCACCATCCTCCGGCCCGTGGTGGCCGCGAGGAAATTGAAGCCCCTCCTCGTGTAGAGGGAGAGGCCCCACACCACATGGCTGCAGAAGGCCAGCAGCCCCAGCAACGACTCCAGGGCTCTCCGGGACACCATGCCCCGCGCCGCCCGCGCTCGCAAGTCTCCCGCCTTCTTCACCACCACGGCGATGCGCTCCTCGTCAATGGACGCCGTGCAGACGTCGCCCTCCGTGCTCAACAGGACCCCGAGGAACTCCAGGAGCTGCGTAGGACCCTCACACTTCGCACTGTTGACCTTGAAGCCCAGGAAGGTCAGAAACTCGACCAGCAGGAGCATAGCCTCCTCCGCCTGCTCCCTGGTCTCGAGAATGCAGAAGAAGTCATCTAGGTAACCCACGGTGGGAATCCCCCGCGCGCGCATCCACGCCACGATGGCCCTCGTCCACCTCATGAAGATGCCTGGCAGGGCCCGGTTGCCAAACGGAGCCCGTGCATCCATCCACCGCACATCGTCGAACTCAAAGCACTGGTGGGGCCAGTACATGGACGCGATCCCCTTGCTCCGGTAGGCGGTCTCCATGTCCACCTTGAACATCCAGTACTTCGGCCGTAGCATGCCGTAGGCCTCCTTCACGGTGGTGAACTCGTCCTTGTCCAGCTCGATGCGGGCGTTCACCCCCACGTCCTCCGGCCGAGAGTAGTCACTCACCGGCCTGTACTTGATCCTGCCCTTCCGCACCTTCTCCACCATGCCGAGGGCAATGATGCCTAGAGGTAGGCGCCACCGTGCCAGGAAGATGTGACCCGCCTCGCTCTCGCGCCGAATCTCGTCTCTCATGACCTCCATGTGCTCCGGGCCCACGTAGTTGGGGACCCGGTACGGCTCGGCCACGTCCATCTCCTCCGACGGCCACCCTGCACCGCATGCCGCGCACCTCACAAGGAAGTCCACATCGTGCCAATCCTGGAAAGCGGCCGCCACGAGATGCGCCCGACTGGTAATCGTCGGGATGGCGCAACCAACACGCTCGCACTCCTCCTCGTAACACCTCCGCTCGTTCTCGCCCGTGCCACATCTCTCCATGTTCTCAATGGTGGCCCGCTGCAAGATCTCCGCGCGGATTGCCGGCCATCTCGTCGACATGCGCACCCGTCCCGGCTCCTCAGGCGAGCGCCAAGCATCGGGGTCCGTCTGCGTGACGGGGAGTGGGGCGATGCGCTCCACCTCCCACCGTAGGGGAACTCGATCGTGCCTGCGAGGTCCCCCGAGCACGTCCCACACCGGGATGAACTCATCACAGCGCAAACCATCCCACCATCTCACGGGCGCCGGCCCGCCCGCCGGCACCTCCACCTCGCGCTCACCGTGAGCGCGCCCATCAGGAAGAGTGGCCTCGTCCTCGCCCAATCTCTCCACTACCGGCGCCATGTCCACCTCCACCGCCGGGCCCGGCGCCGTTGCCGGGACTTCACCTGCCCCCGCCGGGGCCTCCTGGCTGCTTTCCGGCTCCCCCGGCGGCACAGCTACCGCCGGGATCAGCCCCTCGCATCATGGTTGAGGACCTGGACACGCCGGGTCGGTCCGGACGTGCCCCTCATCCCCGCAGACACTACACACATGTCTGAAATGGCAGTTAGGCTGATGTCTGCAGTGGCCACCGTTGTGGCCGTAGCACGCATCTGGAATGCCACGGCCACGGCCCCCGGCTCCACCACCGGCTCCACCACCGCGTCCGCCTCGGCCTCCGCGGCCCCCTCTGCCTCTGCCTCCCTTACCGTTGCCATCTTGTGGCTGCTGCGGCTGCTGCGGCTGCTGAGCACCTTCGCGTTGCCACTTGTAGTCATTGCGCTTCTTCTTCGCGCCCGGCTGCAGCCGGTGCTGCTGCTGGTAGATCCGCCACACGCGGTCGTACCCTTCCAACGAGATGCCCACGGTCGATCTCTGCACCTGACGAATCAGGTGCTCGTAGAACTCGTTGAAGTGGTAGAAGGTGAAGTCCGCTGCGATCGTCTTCGCCCAAGCGAGGAAGTCTACCAAGTCTTCCCGCGCCTCCAATGGCGCCTCACACATGATTCTGAAGAAGCCTCTCTCCCACTCGTCCATGTCTTTGCATTTCTTCGTCTTAGGTACCACCGTGAGTTCGCCATCCTTCATCTTCAGGCGACCCTCGTCCTCCTGCAGCAACCTCTGCGGTGGCTGCACCAGCAGGTTGACCCCCGCGAGGGGCCCCCGGGCCGGGGTCGCAGATGGGAGAGTCCCCGCACCTGGGGGACGAGCGATGTCTTCGGGGGCCAACTCTCCACGAAGTGCACGCGCCAGCTGCTCCTCGTTGACCGTCCTGAACGAACTCCCCAGCGCTGCCAGCTGCTCCCGACGAGCCGCGTCCAGGGGCGGGAGCCGAGCACTCCCTCCCCCCGCGGCCCGAGCCTGCTCCTCGTCTGAATCCCCATCTCCTCGTTTCCTCTTTTTAAAGAAGGAGGGCACCATCACGTCGGTCAACAGAAACGACGGGACTTTGGACTTGACGAACGTCTGAAATTCGCCAACCCGCGCCTGCAGCATGTGTACAAACGCCCTCCAATGCTCTTGCGTGGCTTCCTTGCCCGCGGGAAGCTCGTCCAGCTCGCACTCCTCCTCCGCCAACTCCAGGAGTGCGTACACCATCGCTGGGAAAGCATTTGCTTCTAACGCCTTCATCGGTAACTTACCGAACGGATGGATTCCTTTCAGCAGCGTGAGCTGAGACCGGAGCTTGGCCGCCTCGTGCACCAAGTCCGCGCATGCCTGCGAACACTTGGCCACGTCCCAACCCTCAGCTGTAGCTACTGAATCCCTCAGCGCTCTCGCCAGCAACTCTGCTTCGGGTGGCGCCACTCCACCGCTCAGCAAGGGAGCACCCGCCGGTGCCCCTCCCCGGGCCTCCAAGCTCGCGATGCGGGATCCCAAAGCGTCAAGGCGAGCTCCCAAGGCGGTGGCGATTGCCGCCGCGATTGCGCTCGGGTCCACCGCTGCCGCAGGTGCAGGGGACACCGTTGCGGCAGTCCCGGTGCCCAAACCCGTGGCGACCCCGGCCGTCCCCGAAAGGACGCCAGCACCGAGGCCCCCTGACCCTGCCAATGCTCCGGACACCGCTGTCGTGGGAGCAGAGCCCGCCGCCGCGACAGTCCCGATGCCCGAAGCCCCAGGGGCTCCAGCCGTCCCTGAAAGGACGCCGCCACCGGAGCCCGTCGCCCCCGCCGGCCCCGAAGATGCAACTCCTCCTGCACCAGCCCCAGCAACGCCTGCCGAAGCCCCACTCGCGGAAATCACCGCGTTCGCCCCAATTACCGGCGATGTCAAGCTGAAAAGCGCGTCCACCCATGCTTCCACCTGCGCAAACTTCTCAAATTCTCCTGCCTTGCGCTCCGACCAAGGGCCCGGCAAAGCCGGCCACAAGCCCACCGAAAGCGCCCCCGCCGAATCAACAGTGAGCAAGCCCGCTTCCAAGAGAACATCCGTCTGTGATCGCACATCTTCTGGCAGCAGCTGCAAATCTGGAAGGGAAGAATTCACCCAAGCAAGAACCTGCTGCCGCTGCTTCTCCCAAGAGCCCACCCTCATGCGCGCAGAGACCTTGAGAAGCTGCCGTAACTGTTTTAATTTCGCTTTCGCAACGGTCGAAGTCCAGACAATCAAATGGTCGTTTCTCGAAGACATGGCTAGTGGCTTTCAAACTCTGAACAAGAAAATTTGCCGTCTACCGATTGGCCACCAGACTGCAGTAAAGAAATTTCTTCGATGAGTCACTCCGCAACGGCTGCAAAGATCAATGTAACCCCTTCCGTGTAATGAACGACTGCACTCAGGGATTAAGATTCTCCACTTTGCTAGAACTCGACGGCCGTAGACGTCGCACTCTGTACACCGGACCCGGAGCGTGGCAACTGGAAATGTTGGAAAGGCCGTGCGAGTACCGTGTCGTCTGATGGGCATCAATAAAATCTCCTTGCGACGTCTGGCAGCCTCAAACAAGAACACCCGAGGTAGTGTCCAGGGAAAATACGCGGAGGAATGAAGTCTGCCGGCGGCTCTCTAGGCAGCCAAAGTTGGCAAGTAATGCAGCACGAACACGGAACAAAGGCCGGATGAGTCCAACAGCAAGTAACGCTGCGTTCAAGAAAAATTCCGCCCGTACTGCCGAAACGTCCGTTTGAGTCGCCGCGTCCACCGAAGTCGGTTCAGAAATCCCATTGCCTCGCTGAATACCTTTAGCAGGCATGAAATGTAAAAAATTTAAATGTAAACTACTTCCACACTAACTGTTAACCAGAATTTTTACAAACTTCAGAGCAGAAAGCAGGGGCTTTCGGGATTCGGAAGTGTGGAAACTGACTCCCCGTTGTGGCGTCCGCAATTGATACTCCCTTGCGGACGGTGTCACCCCCGTGCCACCCCGATCGGGACGCCACTCAGAATGTGTCGTATTCCCGATCGGGCCCTCTCCCGGGCGACAAAAGTCGCGCCTGCTCGATTTCTCAGTTTTTGAATAACCGAAATTATCGCGAGCGATAATTGTGAAATAACGCCTGCCATATTCCGCATAAAAACACTTGAAACTCATCGCCTTTGTCGCTGATTCTCATCGCTTATAGCTAAACTTTTTCTGCCGTTGCATGCTTATATACTCATTGCTTTGGTCACTGCAGTTGTACACATGCATGTGGTCACTGCATTTGTACACATATGTTTGGTGAAAACCGAACCGAATCTGGACAGGCGTGGTCCTATCCGTCCGCCTGTCCAGAGCTCCCACCATCTCTCCATAAAAGTATAAGGGTGGATAAGCAGGCCTGTCACACACAGTTAATGGCAACCCCGGAGCACATTGCAAGGCAAAGCTAGTCCAGGAGCATAGAAACCACCAGATAATCAAGAAGTGCAGATTCAGAATCAAACACATAACCAGATAATAGCCACGGCCAACAAGTCCAGATCCAGAAGCATATAAACCACCAGATAATAGTTAAGCCGGTTAGGCCGTAAAACATAAAACATTCAGGCATCAACCAAACAAAGAGGCGCAGATTCAGAATCACACGCACCACCAGTCAAAGCAATTGCCGAGGAGTCCAGACCCAGATATATAATAACCAGGTAATAGCCACTCAATTCCAGAAGTAATAAATAACCACAATAGCCAGGCGCCACGCCCAACCCAGAAGTAAACAATACCACTAGAGCCACAGCCACACTGCAGCTCACCATTCACAATCATCTTCATAATCATCATCCAGAGTGTCCCGCCAATCCTTAGAATAATCCGAGAGCACATAGTCCGAATCCGTAGTGGCCTCGTCGGGCAAGTCCGTCACCCGAGCCAGCCGATACTTGTCATAAATATAATAATCATCCATCTCGATGCCCACTAGAGAACCCGCCTCCACATTCAGGGTCTTCTCCATACGGGTCAAGATCTGCAGATTAAGCGCGGAGTCATCCGGCGCATCATCTGAAATGCGTCACAGTCACACCCCCAGCTTCAGCCCCCAACTGCCGCAATGCCCGCAAGATAGTGAACCTGTGAGTTGTGAAATACAGGTCCATGGCCACCTTAGGCGTGTACCAACCGCCCACATCAGAGATAACCCGGTGTGACCAACCATAAGTCCACAGCCACTAACCAAGAGACTTCCTCGGGGAGCCACCCCCGTAGTGCCAGGCATCATCCCGGCCGGGGAAAGCCCAAGCAAAAGCCCTTCTGATAAGCCCGGCCAAAGCCGGAGTAAGGCCCGGGGTACCAACCCGATGCCCCTTTCGGCGCACGACACAGCAAGGAGCCGGAGGTCAGCCCCTCACGGACCACATACTCCTCCAACATCTGCACCGGGAATACCCCCAGAGCCGGCACCTCGCTCGGAATGAAGAACTCCTTGGGCTTTCGGGCGTCGGCATTCTTATCGAACACCAAGGAGCCCCGGATGTAAGGGGAAAGCTCCTCATCATTGTGCACCACCAGCACATGAGGGTCCGTCGGCACCGGAGGCTTCCTCCAGTGAATGCACAACGACGGACCCTCCCAATAGAGGTCAAAGTACACACGCAGCCACCGCACTGCCCCCGGCCTCAAGCAGCCAAAGGTCTTCATCATATACACCAGCTGCTGGAACCGGCCCGAACGCCCACTCAGGACGAAGCCGAAGTGGAAAATGCGGCGCCACTCAGCCGGGGTCCAAGCCCGCTTGGCCTTGGACGGCCGCTTGTAATGCTTGTCCAACACCGTCAGCAACGCCCGCACAGAGGGGTGCTTAGTTGGGATGCGCAACACGAGCGGGCTGCCATCCTCCTCCAGGATAGGCGCCTCGCCCAGCGTGTCTCGCATTTCATAATGCCATGCTGTGACACCAGTAAGGTAGCTCCGCACCGTAGAGGAGTCCAGCCTGAACGGCCGGACCTCCACCGCATATGCGATATACCCCATGACATCCTGCACGGAGGCCGGCAGGTCGTGCCCGGCAACGTGCACCAAGAAGTCCCGAAAGTCCCGGACCCCCCGGCGCTGAATCACCGTCGTACCTTCACGCACCCGCAGGGCCGCCATATGAGACACAAGACGGGCCAATGCCCCCGTCGATGGGCCCGTCCAGCCAGCCGCCGCCACCCAGCAGGTACCGCAAAGGACCAGAGCCGTAAGGCCCGGCTTAACGCCGGAGCACACCACGCACAACAGACGGGTGCATTTGAGACAGCAGCACACGATCTCGTTGGGCGTCCCCCGACAATACTGGCACTCCCCTCCAAGGGCCACCGTCACCAGGTACAACAGCTCCCGCAGCACTTCGAGAGCTCCCCCTGGCAGGCAACAAAGGGGGGAAGTGAATGACCACCACGGGCCACCGGGTCGGCCCCCGGAAGGTGCGCCCGGAGCCAAAGCCATAAGTGCCATCCGCATTCTCCAGCTGCTCCCACGACGGGGTAGTGAACAACTCAGTGTCAGGGGGGTAATAACGAAGCACCCGGCCCCCCTTCACCAAGTACCACCAGTCATAAGTGTCCCACACCGGCACTACAAAGGTACCCGACGTGTCATACGGCGAGTCCCGCTGACACTGCAAGAAATGCAGCAGATACTCCCGGATAAGGGCATAGTCGGGGTTAGCATACACCGCCTCACCGGCCAAAGAACGGGCCAAGAAGCTGTCCACCTCCGAGCAATAACGGGGCAGGTGAGCATTAGTGCCCACCGGGTCCGCACCACCATCCAGGGTAAAGGGTCTGACCAACTCTGACTGAACTGAGAGGAACTCGTCCCTCCTGTACTGCCAGTCGGAATAATCCTTCCGGCGCACATAACGGGAGAGACCATCCGAGAGGCCATTCTCCACCCCAGGGATATGCTCACAGGCGAGGTCCAGATCATACATACGGGCGGCACTAAAGATTCGCTCACCGACCTCCCAAAGAGCTGGGGCCATAGTACCCTGCTTGTTGTTTAGCGACACCGTGGTAGAGTTGTCACTACGGAAAAGCAGGCATTCCCCACGGTGCGCCGGACCCAGTAATTCAGCCGCTGACGCCGCTGTACTCGCCTCACGGAAGTTGGAGCTCTTATGAGGAGCACACTGATCCGGAGGGAATGACAGGATGTGCCGCCAGTCCCGAAGGGCGATTCCCCCCTGCCATCCCGACGCATCCATAGTAGGCGCCAGGATCCCCTCGGGAGTCTGCCAGTGTCCCGTGAGGTACTCACGGTCCCCAGAATGCTGACCCAACCACATGCCAGACACCTCGGGCTTGCCCTCATACAAATAATAGCGCCTGGAAGGGCGATCCTCCATATGACCCACAAAGCGAGAAAGCTCTCCACGAGCTCGATCATCCAAATGCACAAAGACCCCGTCGTCCCACCGCATCTTGGCAGGTGCGGAGGCCACCAGGGAATTAACAAAAGCGTCACGGGCCTCATACAATGGAGATAGCATGTTCTGTCCACCAACAATAAGGGGCGCCACAAACTGAAGCTTGCCGATAACACCGGCCAACTCACGCCCGGGTACCTGAACGCCTGGAGGATACTTCTGGAGCAAGTCACCCACTGCGGCACCATACTTCTCAGCCCGAGCCTTCGAGAGCGTCACTGTCTGACTCTCGGAGTGAATCTCCCGGCCCATATACTCTTTCACTGAAGCCGGCAAGAAAGTTTTCTGTGCCGACGCCTGAACACCAAGAGCAGCCAACCGGTCGATCTCCGCAAAGGCCCGCCGGTCACTCTCAACCTTGCCAAGCTGACGGTCATGAACATTGTGCCCGTCGTCCACAAAGATCCCCGTGCACTCCGAGCGACCGTCAACATGAACGGTACCATTCAGGACCCGCTTGAAGACTTGAGCCATCTCGGCCTGGTGCTTCGGTGCATCCGAGAACCCGAACATGTCAAACCGTGCCCGATAGAAGTCCTTGGACAACGGCAGTTGGACCCCCATATAGTCACAATGAGGCTGCCAACGGGGATTATTCCAGAAGGCGTCCTTCAGGTCCCACCCACCCTGAAGGCAACGGGGTCGCTGCAAGGATAACACCGGCTGAAGGTAGTCATACTCAGCAGGAGCCGGCGCCATGGACTCATTAACCCGAGACGTGCGGGCGTTCCAGATGTTTCGGAACTTGTCCTTCACTGGACAATAAAGAGACCCAATTTGAGTCACACACCAGGGCTCATAATGTAATGGCCCCTCCAAGACCCCTCGCTCAGCCGACCGGAGCAGGTCTGCCTCAGACCGGTCGGCGTGCTCATAGCAAGTAGGGTGGTTGTCCCGCTTAAAACGAGCAGGCTTGGCCACAAAGTTCATACGGTGGCCTTCACGACAAGATTGCTGAAGTGCCTCCTCACCAGGTTGAAACCAATCATAAAGGGCCGCTGTATAGCGGACTCGAGGAGAATAGAGACCATCAGCAGTGCCATGGAAGGTCATTTGGCGACTGGCATGCCGGTGCCTCGCCTCGGGAGAAGAAAATTTCCGAGGTGGAACCTTCAGAACCAGCAGCCGGTGATAACCATCAGAAGTGTAGACGACCATAAAAGTGTGCCTGGAGCCCGAGGCTCGCAGACGTACCCAATGTATTCGGTCCCGGAAGATACACTCATCAGGAGTAAGAGAGACTCCAGAATAGAGCCGGGTACCCAGTGTCATGAGTTGCCGTTTAAATACCTGGCCACCGTCTGTGTAGGCGTCAAACAGAAGTGGATCACCAGGAACAGGGCAAACCTTCAGGAGTGTCATACCAATAGACTAACTCTCTGAGCAATAAGGAGTGAAGACCACGGACTGCCTGAAAAGGCTCCGCAGTAGTAGGCGCTTCAGAAGCTAAGACAGGAACCTGTGTTGAGCGCGGAGCTGGCTGTGTGGCATGAGATACCGAAGGCACAGGCCGCGCGTCGCAACAGACAGAGTCCAGACCAGTGTCCAAGCCATCAGATGGTGTTTCGGACGACAAAGGCCAAAGAACAAACTGTAACGGGGAGGGTTCTGTGTCTTGTATACCTGCTAACTGCTTGCCGAGACTTCAAACGGTCTCGGTGTAATCATCATCAAGGGACCAGAAAAGGCGTGCTTCTTCACGCACTTCACCTTGACACCGTCCACTCTCTTCACTCGGTTACACGCACGGGTAATAGTGCCTGTATGGGTGTAGTTCCCAGCATAATAGCTGTGCTCGCTGCTGCCGCAGAGAGGGCATGGGCGGGAGGCCACCGGAGGCACGACTGCCCCAGCCCCAGACGGGGGCGACAGCACACCAGACTGAAGGGGGGCCGGAAGTAAACCAGCCCCCTGCACCATCGGAGTAGGAACATAGCCCGTACGGGCCAGGACTCGCTGAAAAGCAACCGTGGGAAAGGACTCCATCACCAAACGGCGTAAGTTCTCACGGCGAGCAGATACCGTGGTGAACTTCTCGGAACCCAATCGCAGTAAGTCACGATCCTCACTTAACGCCGTGGTGAAAGGCTGCTTTGTCCAGCGTGCCGTGACATAGTACGACGTAATCAGGACATAAGTAGCCTCGAACGGGACGTGGGGCATCTCAGTCCGAACGTACTCCACCAGTTCCATAAGGAACTCATAACGAGCAACAATCATCACTGCGGTACGATAGTGCGCCTTAAACGGACTCGCGGGATCCGGGTTATAAGTGAACACCCCAATCCCACTGTCGCGAATACGCTCCCAGTCCTCACATCGACGCCTACACCAACTCAGGAAACGATCCACGCGAGGGAACTGAAGTTTGTCCTTAACGAGCAAAGTTGCCCCATCCTGAATCAGATCCCCGGCACGCTCCCGAAAAGGAGTGCACTGGAACTCCGAACTGGCACCCAGCGTGTCGCTCTGCATAATCCGCTGCATCTGCTTGCGCGACGCACTGTCAGTACTATTACCAGAATAGTTCTCCATCATCTCTCTACCCGGGTAAGAAGGACTCGCCGGGTCACGCAGGGTCAGACCATCAATAGCTCCCGTAACTAAATCCGTCAAGCCATGGGAAACAACAGCCGCGCTCAAAAGATCCTCGAAAGACAGTGCGTTACCTCCGCTTGGTACAGTCGCGGGTGGCCCCGGTGCCGTAGTCGTGGGCGCTACACCAGGCATCAAAGAAGCAACGTTAGTGTCCAAGTGTCCAGTGCCAGTTGCCGTAATATTTATATTATGAAGACCACCAGATAACTGTTCAGGCTGGATGTAATTACCAGCTTGACCGAAACTTCCCAAAGGTACTTCACTCTCCGCGAAACGCCGGACTCCACGATCGGGCGGTAGCAGCGCGTGCGCAATGGGCTCGACCGCAGATATTCCACCAAGTAAGTTAGAAGACTGAGATGTCGGTACGGTCGCGGTGACACCAAGGGAAGGCTGCTCAGCGCAAAGTCCAGGTGCGACATATCGCGCGACAGCCTCGCTAGCAGATATAAGCCCAGCCGAGGGTCCCACGTGTCCTGCACCGGCCAAGGTTAAGGGAACGGGTTCGGACTTCTTCAAAGAACGAACTGCGCTGAGTTGAGCAACCAGTTCCGCCCGAATAGGACTACCCCGCTGCAAACCACCGTCTGAACTGGGTTCACTACCCGCTGTCGATCCACCCGACGTTTTTTGACAACGTGATCGCGTGCGGCTCAGGCTACTCAGAAGCTGAGTTTGCATCTCAACTAAACGGTTCTGCGCAGGCTCCAAAACTCGCGGGGACGAATCATCCGCTCCGACCGGGTCCACATCAGACAGCTCATCGAAGTCCCCCATAAAGGCCAACTCCGGACCTGCAAATTCCTTATAGGTCTCCAGCAAACGACTGTACGCCCGTTGACTCGCGGGCGAAACATGAAAGGGTAGAATCACCAACACGTTGATCTCCTCCTGCGGCTTTCGCGCTGAAATATACATCATCGTGAGCTCAGGGAAAGGCAGAAAGCAATCCGTACAGATAAAATGACTACGGTCTCCACGGAAAAAGGCGTAGTTACCAACATCGAAGAATTCATCCAGACACTCTTTATGAATCACAGCCGCGCAGACGCGACAACGTACGTAATCTTGCGACTCGCTCTCGCATGTAATCGCCCGACAGTAAGGAAGGTCACTCAGAAAAAAACAGTTATTCTGACGCAATCACTCCTGGTTGTGATGTACCATATGCGTAGAGACCTTATTCACGCTGTAAATCTTGAGACCACATGTCCCGTACGCACTGGAAGTGGGAGTGGTACGGTACTGCTCAAAACAATCCACCTCGCCACAGAAACCGTACGCCACACGTCCAGGACAACCAAAAGAAGGCTCACGAAGTTGACGGATACGAATCCCGTACGCGTAAGTTAACATCTCTTCAACGATACCAGGAATTAAAGGTGCCTCGACGTCAATCAAAGCTCGTGACTCTGAGCCCGGCGACACCTGTGAAATCAGAGTATGAAAAGACTGCAGAATCGTGGCCTCACAGGGTTCACCACGACGGGCATATGCAACCAAGTCGTCGATACGAGAAGCAAAGTGCAGAATACAGCCCACCAAACTAGGGTCTGCCGGTGCCACCAGTTTGTAAGAAGAAAGAAGCTGTTCCAATCGAGCCAGGTCCAACTGGCAAGCAAGAATAATTACAGCAACTAGTCAGATTGGAACAGTTCCAACTGATTACCAGGAATTGTTTCTTCGATTGCTTTATTCAACTCTCACAATCCTAGGCGGCCGAATTTCGATGTGACAGTGCCATAGTCCCTCGATAACAGTGCCATACTCTCAGATCCGATGTCACTGTCAGAATAACTGCAATCTAATGGTCGATCTAATCAGATCAGATCGGACCGTGCTGCATAACGCCTGCCATATTCCGCATAAAAACACTTAAAACTCATCGCCTCTGTCGCTGATTCTCATCGCGTATAGCTAAACATGCTGCGCACGAGGCACGGTCCACGTTGCATTCCTTCGTAGGGCCATACTGCGCACGAGGCACGGTCCACGTCGCATTCCTTCGTAGGGCCATGCTGCGCAC
>LGRX02009735.1:0-31997 GCA_001247695.2 Cymbomonas tetramitiformis | reverse complement strand
TCGTAGGGCCATGCTGCGCACGAGGCGCGGTCCACGTCGCATTCCTTCGTAGGGCCATGCTGCGCACGAGGCGCGGTCCACGTCGCATTCCTTCGTAGGGCCATGCTGCGCACGAGGCGCGATCCACGTTGCATTCCTTCGAAGGGCCATTCTTTTTGGAATTCATAGTCGGGTAAGTTGCAAAAAGCAAGCGCTAACTTTCATTATCAAAAGATATACCAGTTCGCAGCTCGAAGCGCCACGAATATTGTCGCTCAATCATTACTGATTGGCCAGTCTAAGTGAAAGTTCGCTATTTAGTTAGTTATGACGTGCCACTGCCAAGTTCATAACGACTGCAGTGACACGTCTGCCATGGGCCGTGAACTATTACACACTGTGTCTTGCCGATGGTCATCATGTGATCCAACGGCCACGATTGGTTCAGCAGATCTAGATCTAGATCTAAGGGTTTCATAGGGTTTCTTCAGGGTTTCTTCAGGGTTTGATCATCCTGACTGCTGTACAGGGCCTAGACAGTCATGCTTTACATCAAACTGATCAGCAGACACTGCAGATTCCAACACCCCTTCTAAAGGGTGACTGTCTAGTTATCCTACTGCCAGTTCTTGGGAATGGTGCCCCTTCAGTCAGCAATGCCCAGTCCTTGGGATGGTGCCCCTTCAGTCTTCTGGCTCCAGCTCCAGTCTTTGGGATGGTGCCCCTTCAGCTCCAGTTTATGGGGATGGTGCCCCCTTCAGTCTTCATTGGTCTCCACGAGGCAGGTTCATGATACCCAGTCGCTCTCGGTGTACACGAAATATAGGGAGTGCCAGGGGCTTGGTCATGATGTCAGCGGTGTTATCATCAGTTCCAGTGTATAGCGCCTCTGTGTCCTTGGCCTTGATCAGCTCCCTGATGTACATGTTCCTCACCTCGATGTGCTTGGACCTGGAGTTGTTCACGTAGTTGGTAGCCAGGTGAATAGCTCCCTGGTTGTCACAATACATAGGGACTGGTCTGCATATGTCTACCAGTGAGTCCAGCACGTTGAGGACATACTTCACCTCCCGAGCTCCCTCTGACATGGCTATGATCTCGGCCTCAGTAGTGGACAGGGACACAGACTTCTGGATCATAGACGAGAAGATAACCAGACTCCCACATAGGAATACTGCAATACCAGAGGTGCTCCTTCTGGTTACCTTGCACCCAGCATAATCGGAGTCAGTGTAGATAGATAGGGGCAAGGGCCTGCTTGGTCCAGTGCCACCCCCCCCAGGCACTGAAGCAGTGCGCAGCACCAGCTCGTAGTCCTTGGTGCCCTTCAGGTACCTCACCACCTGCTTCAGGGCCATGAAGTGCTCTGGACCATACGTGGTGCAGAACCTCGAGAGAACTGATACCGCTGCCATGATGTCAGGCCGGCTGCAGCGAGCCACCCACTGCAGCTGCCCCAGAAGAGCCCGGTAGGGCATAGCTCCCTTGCCATCAGCAGGAGCTAGTGCAGTGCCAGGTGACATTGGTAAGCTCGCTGGTTTGGCATCATCCAGGCCATAGGTACTGATGATCTGGGTGATATAACCAGACTGGCATAGGTATGCTGTGTCACTCCCCCAGCGCACCCCGATGCCCATGACCAAGTCCAATACTCCAAGGTCTTTGCATGCATACTGCGCATGGAAGGATGACACAAAAGTATCATACCAGGACTTGTCGTTGGTGGCCACCAGATAGTCATCGACATAGGCCAAGATGATCACCTGGAGAGTGGCGTCCCGGATGAAGTACAGGCATGGCTCCACGTCACTTCTCTGCATTCTGGAGTCATACCCCATGATGAATGCATCTGAGGTGTCGAACCACTCCTTACCCGCCTGCTTGAGTCCATACACAGCTTTCAGTAGCTTGGCACATCTGTGCCCCCCATAATCCAGTCCTCGGGGAAGGCGCACATACAGGTCCTCCTCGAGCACGGAGTTCAGGAAAGCAGTGTCCACGTCCATGTGGTACACCGTGAGGCCCAGGTTGAGGGCGAGGGTGATGACAACTCTCACAGAGGACAGCTGGGTGCACGGGGCGAAGATATCGTAGTAGTCCACGCCATACTCTTGCTTGTTCCCCCGCACACACACTCTGCTCTTCCTCTTGAGCAGCTCCCGGTTCTTGTCCAACTTCACTTTGAGGACCAGAGACATCTCCAGCAGCTTCACTCCAGTAGGTATGTCCCCCTCGTCCAGCATCTGCAGAGCCCCCTTGATCTGCACGAGTGCCTCCAACTCATCTTGAATGGAGCTGAGCCACTCAGCGCAGTCAGGCGCAGTCAACACCTGGGCGTGAGATCTCGGCTCAGTGACCCCTGCAGGCAGCAGGGCTTCCTGCGCAGCTGGTGTTCCAGTTGCCCGCACACCAAGGCAAGTATGTGTGGGTGGAAACCGAACCTCTCCACCAGGTAGGTCCATAATGGTGAAATTGGTGAGGAGCACCACGCAGTAGGGCTGGGCATGTGGTCCAAGCGCACGTCCACACACCATGGCCTCTTCATAGTCCCCCTTCCCAGTCACAGCACGCACCTCGGTGAACAGCGGATAGTGAGCGTTGACACTGCCATATGATGGGCAATCCTTCAACAGTGACAGCCGAGCACTGCCTGGCTTAAGATACGAGCTCAGACTCACCCCGCACACATCATCAGGGGTTTCCACCTTCACCACAGCCACAATCTCATCACTGTCTTCAGGGATATACACACCCTGCTCCAGTACAGCAGTCTCCAATAGTGTAGGCGGAGGATCTCTGTAGGGCGCATCCAGAGTGGTGGCCATGAAGTTGGTCTTGAGAGGGGTCACCGCAGAAGGGTCCCATGAAGTGATCACCTTACCCAGCGTGTCCAGCTTCTCCGAGAAGGTAACCATACCAGAGTTGACCACCTTTCCAGCTTCACAATCATACAGTAGATAGGCAGATGACACTTCTGAGTGTCCAACATATCTGATCTCACGTGCCCGGTTGCTGAGCTTGTGTTCACGGATCGTGGGGTCAATGAAGGGATAGGCCCTGCATCCAAATATCCGCAGTTGGGACAGGTCCGCATGCTTCTTCCTGATAAGGTAGTAGGATGAAGTCCACCCCAGAGACTTTCGGAATGTACGGTTGAGGATGTACACTGCATGGCGGGTGGCCAGAGGCCACATACTTGCATCAAACCCAGAGGTCAGCAGGAGCGCCCTGGCCATAGCTTGCACATCTCGGTGTGACCTTTCAACCCTCGCCTGGTTCTCATGCAGGTACGGGGAGCCATGCCTCTGCTCAATCCCATGTTCCTCACAGAAGGCTGCAGTTTGTCCAGCTATCATAGTGCTGTCGCCATCGGTGTGGAGCACCATGTGGTACTCACTGGACAGGCCCATGGTGCTCCTCAGGCGCTTCACCTCCTTCCGATATTGCTGGAAGGCCTTGAGGTAGTCCGACTTCACCTTCAGGTAGAAGATGCATATCCATGTAGTGGAGTCATCAACAAATAGTACAAACCATCTGAACCCCCCAGCACTGATCCTGAAAGGTCCATAGGTATCTGACCATACAAGATTTCCCAGCTCCTTGGATAGCTCTCTCCCGGTGGGCTTCACAGTAGGGTGTATGGCTTTGGTCAGCCTGCAGGCAATGCACCTCTCGGGGCAATGCTGCACCGGGCTGCCAGATTACTGTGACTCAGTGATACTCATAGGG
Source organism: Cymbomonas tetramitiformis (assembly GCA_001247695.2). NCBI lineage: Eukaryota > Viridiplantae > Chlorophyta > Pyramimonadophyceae > Pyramimonadales > Pyramimonadaceae > Cymbomonas > Cymbomonas tetramitiformis. The sequence continues at coordinate 28,289 of LGRX02009735.1, read as the reverse complement.
ATACTCTGAGCGAACATGTGGTCAACAGGCTTGTCACCATTGTGGCCCAGCCTTACGTGTTGTAGCATCTTGATGTCAAGTCGCTCTGTAGTGTGCGAGTCCTTGAACAACACCACCACTGGCCACTTGGTGTCCTCGATCCACACACGATCTTCTCCACAGGGTTCCAGGTTGGCTACGTTATAGCATGACTCCCTTGGTGCAGAAAAGATCTTAGCACCAACAGGGTATTCATGAATAATGTCAAACTGAGAGACCAGACTCCACCAGCTCGCTGTGACCCATTTAGGCAATATGAACATGAACTTGGTGTTGGAGGGGTCTCTGGCGAAGTCAGCGAGGGCCTTCTGGAGACACTGTAGAATGATGTCGTGGTCAAATGGCGGGTTCCCATAGCATTGCTTGCCAGCCCAATCCTTATCAAAGCATGAGTCAGTGATGGTATAGTGGTGCTCCAGGATGTGGTTGTCATCAGAGGAAAATAGTTCCAGGAGAAAAGGACCATGAGTAGTGAAGTGAGGCTTGGTGTCCTCAAATTTCCAGTCAGAACGGTCTCTTTGATCGTCAGTATGTGTCACAGCACAGGCTAGATGTGTATCCAAAGTGCTATATGTGTCTTCATGCATAATATACTGGTTGCCAACTCTGGCAAAGGAAAACACCACCCCCCCTTTGGATAAAGTTCTAGCCCCAAAGTCCACACGGAAACCCGCATCCTCCAGGGCCACCACAGATAAGAGGTTGAAGGGCTGCCCAGGTATGCAGTGCGTGTCCATGAACTGCAGCCCAACCATACGTCCAGACTCCACATCCCTCTTGGCAAAGGTCACTGAGCCACTGCCAGAGGAGTCCACAGATTGACTCTGCACCACACTGAAAGTCTCACAGGCTGTAGTGTCATAGTCCGCATTGAACACCCGGACAGAGTTGAAAATGTGCTTGGTGGCACCACTGTCAATAACAGCACTCTTGTCCTCAGCAGACTGAGTGCGACCGTCACCAGCACGCACACCACATGCCACCTGAGCATGGCCAGCATCAGAGGCACCAGCCACACCAGATGCCCAAGCATCACAAGGCACCCGAGTACACTCACCACTCGAAGCATAGTGGAAATCCATCTCCTCGACGAGGTCATCACAGGCACCATCACAGCAGTCCCCACAGTTGTCCTCATAATAGTCACTGGGGAGCAGACCCATAGTGCAGAGGGGAACCCTGCGAGGCTGAGAAAGTAGTCCAGAGGCCCAATCATCAGAGGGGTTGTAACCCACTGCTTCAACGGGCTGACCAAGGTCCACATAGCCCTCCTCCTCGTCAAAGTGCCCATGGTACACACCCTCCTCCTCTTCGTCAGAGTCAGAGGCATCCTCCAGATCCGGCAGAGAATCACCACAATCTGAGGCAGAGTCCAAACCTGAAGTGAGGTCAGGAACCTCGCAATCAGAGTCACTGCCAGGCAGCTCAGAGACGGAGAGAGGACCAGGCATACAGTTGTCCCCCATCGGATGATAAGACCAGGAATCCCGGTCTGCAAGAAGCCGATCATAATTAGGGGAACCCACCACATCAGCAGAGCCAGAATCACCTGTCACTGGCTCCTCCTCCTCCTCGTCAGAGTCAGAGGCATCTTCCAAGTCTGGCAGGGGATCATCACCATCCGAGTCATAGTCCGAGCACTCATCGATACCCCACCCCTCATCGAGGGACAGCATGCCTGCATAGTGCTGCACCACCCGTATCAAGGCTCTAGTGGCCCTCCCGAGCTCAGAGGCCCAGCTGTGCAGGTCTGCCAGCGAGGTGCGCACCATCACGGACTCCAGCTTCAGCAATATATCCATGTCATCTGTAAGCTGCTTGATGAGATTGCGCTGGTAGAGGATCACCCCGGGACTGACAGTACATTCAACACCACGAGGAAGGGTAGTGCCCCTGTCAAGCATGTCACAAGCACGAAGGAATATCTCCACAGTCCCAGCCATCATGATAGAGTGCCACTGCTGCAATTCAGGCTTGAACCACAATTGCCTGGGGGATATCTGAAAAATGCCACCCAGGTGCTGATCACGTCCACAATCCCACCGGGCCTGTGTCCTCTTCAGACGAGCCTTGTCAGGGAAGAAGGCAGTAAGGACGTCAATGTAGACCCACGAGTCATAAACAGGCACAACCTTGGTGCTGTGAGGCTTCTTCCCATGCCCATGCTTGCTGGGGACGTAGCAGTGGTGCTTCTTCCTGGTCCTGCGAGGAGGGCACCCCACTGAAGACAACTCCACACGAGGTGCACTCACAGTGCCCTCATTGTCCTCGGCGCACCCATCAGTGGCGTGGGATACAACGAGCTCAGGCTCGCCCACGTCCTCCAGGACAGAGTAGTAATTGAACACCGGGAACTCATACGGCTGGGACTCCACAGGCACAGAGCCCCGACCACATATCCAGTGCTCGCACAGGGTCGAACTGGAAGGCAGCGACCCAGAGATGCTGAGATTACCAGAGTGCTGCTCTGCCTCGCCAGCAGTGTGGGACATAACACCCTCACCTGACCCTGAGCTGAGGGCAGAATGTTCACCTTCCAGAAATTCACATAATGAGACCTCCACCAGCTCGGAACCTCGACACGTGGATAGCTGGCCCAAGGTTGGACAAGAGGTCAGCGAGCCAGAGATGCTGTCACCACCAGATTCCAATAGTCCAGAACCATAGTGACTGGCATATATATATCTTCACCAGTCTCGTATAGACCAGGGTGCAAGTCAGATGTACTCGCCTCCCGAATGGCAAAAAGGACCTCACCAGCCTCTTCCAGTCCAGGATAAAGCTCAGATTTCCCAGCTGCAGCGCCAAGATGTTCACCAGGCTTCGGTAAGCTACCATTCTTCTCGTAGTCAGCCACTCTTTTGAGAACCGCCGCCTTGGCGGTCGCTGAAGCCTTCTTGAGGAAAGCCTCCCGCTTCTCGACGTTCTTGATGAAACAGTCCTTAGCAGAGTGCCCGCGTCTGTGACACACAGGGCACGGTACCTTGACAGCCAGCAGCTTTCGCTTCCCCTCCTCCTGCTTACGCCTGTCGTCAGCGATGGCACCAGCAGTCTCAGATTGAGTATGCAGCGCGTGGGCAGTTTGCGCTACACCAGCGCGCGGGGCGAGTATGGTGTCGTAGTGAGATGTTACTTGGGCCGACAGCACACTCGCGGTCGGCATGGTCTCAGACATGAATTTGGCCTTGAGGAGCATATAGTCTGGGTGCAGTCGCACAATAGCCATGGCAGAAAAGATGGTCTCAACCGTCTCCATACACAGAGGCTTGCCAGAAGGAGTAACGCGCGTATTCGCGGAGTACTCGCGTATACGACGAAGTGTCTCCTTCGACTCCAAAAACGTGGAGAGAGGAGGGGCAAGTCTCGAGAGTTGATTCGGTAGCGACAGCAGCCTATCCACCTGAGTGATGAAGTAGACATCGCTGGTGTTGTGTCGCAATTGGGCCAGTTCCCGCCAAGCTCCGTGACCGTCAGAATGTTGCTCGTAGCTGCGAACGATAGCGTTCGCAGTGCCAGTGGTAACACGGCAGAGGAAGTCATAAAACAGTTCATTTGCTTCCTCAAGATAGAGTTTATCCTCCCTCACCTCTTGGAGCGGAGTAGACGCCGAAAGCAGCAGTGCTAGAGAAGGGTGGCGTAAAGAAGGCTTAATTCTCGCACAAAACTCGTCCCAAATTCCTTCCTGGTCAGATTCTTTGCCAGAAAAGTACGAGTCCGCGGAAAGCCCCTTGGTCATATGAGAAAGACCAGGTAAAGGACGTCGCCCACCAGCGGGCGACAAAGGGAGATGCTTGTCCTCAGGGACAGGAGCGGCGCTGAGGCCTGGCTGATGAAGGTTGCGCAGATCGAAGAGCTGAGCACTCAAACCTTTCACCATATCCTTAAGCGCCGAGATATCCTCCTGCTGGTTACTCAGCATAACATCTCGCGAAGACGACTCGCCAGAATAAGACACTTCATATTCTGGCGCGCTACCAGAAGGTGGCGGTGTCGCAGCTTGGCTGTAGCTCTTACTCCCTTTGACCATAGTGAATTCTCTTACGCGCAGCGGAAAATTTGCGTGATAAACAAAAATGGATCCTCACTTACAACGTAAGTGGGCCCATAACCTTTTGGAATTCAGAGTCGGGTAAGTTGCAAAAAGCAAGCGCTAACTTTCATTATCAAAAGATATACCAGTTCGCAGCTCGAAGCGCCACGAATATTTGCGCGCAATCATTACTGATTGGCCAGTCTAAGTGAAAGTTCGCTATTTAGTTAGTTATGACGTGCCACTGCCAAGTTCATAACGACTGCAGTGACACGTCTGCGATGGGCCGTGAACTATTACACACTGTGTCTTGCCGATGGTCATCATGTGATCCAACGGCCACGATTAGTTCAGCAGATCTAGATCTAGATCTAAGGGTTTCATAGGGTTTCTTCAGGGTTTCTTCAGGGTTTGATCATCCTGACTGCTGTACAGGGCCTAGACAGTCATGCTTTACATCAAACTGATCAGCAGACACTGCAGATTCCAACAATTCTGCGCACAAGCAGAGATTGGATTGGAGATGTCACTGTGCATGTTGACTTTCAGCTGGACCCTGCATCCAGGGCCCCAGGTGCCCTTGCTAGCATCCTATCGCGCAGTTGCATGTTACGCACAGGCGCTTCTCTTCCGTGAGACAGAGGTGGCGCCTCTCATGCGGCAACCACGCCCCGCTGCCTTCGAGCTCGGATGGGGGAGGGTGGTGGCGGTGGATGGGGCGGCGTTTGGCAGCTGAAAACCGAGGGCAGCGAGGACGCAAACGGAGTGAGTGAGCGGAGCATTGGTATCCTCGACATCTTCGGTTTCGAGTGTTTCAAGGCAAGAGACCCTGCGGCCCTATCACACTTCACCCTCCTGAGGGGACTCCCGAGGGGGGCTTCGGGGCAAGATGGCGCCCATTAAAGTGCAAAGCCGTATATAATGGTTGGTTGAGGTCAATGCGGGGATGGCAGGGGTCCAAGACTGGGCATGGCATAAGGGTGCGCCTGGTGGGGAGAAGCGGTTGCAGCTCGGAGCCTCGAGGCTTGCGGGTCTGCTGGAGGGGTCGGAGCCCTCGAGGCTTGCGGGTCTGCTGGAGGGGTCGGAGGAGGCTTGCGGGTCTGCTGGAGGGGTCGGAGCCCTCGAGGCTTGCGGGTCTGCTGGAGGGGTCGGAGCCTCGAGGCCTGGGCGGGTCTGCTGGAGGGGTCGGAGCCCTCGAGGCTTGCGGGTCTGCTGGAGGGGTCGGAGCCCTCGAGGCATGCGGGTCTGCTTCCGAGGCTTGGGTCTGCTGGAGGGGTCGGAGCCCTCGAGGCTTGCGGAGGCTTGCCCTCGAGGCTTGGGTCTGCTGGAGGGGTCGGAGCCCTCGAGGCTTGCGGGTCTGCTGGAGGGGTCGGAGCCCTCGTGGCTTGTGGGTCTGCTGGAAGGGTCGGGCGCGTGTGATTTGTGGGATTCAGTGGGCGCCATGGCGGGGGGCGGCGGGCGGTGAGCAGGAGAACTCCTTCGAGCAACTGTGCATCAACTTCTGCAATGAGAAGCTGCAGGTGCGCCGCCCGCTTCCACCGCCGGGTCCTCCCCCTGCTTTCTTTCCATGCATCGCGACTCACGCACGGCAATGCCCGGAAGGGCGTGCTGCAGCTCCGCTCAGCGTGCCTCGGTGCGCTGATGGCGGCACGGGCGCGCCGAGCAGGGGCACTTCACCGAGCACATGGTGAAACTGGAGCTGGAGCAGTATGCCGCAGAGGGCGTGGACGCGGCCAACATTGAATATCAGGTGCGAAGTAGGCTGAATCGATGGTGCGGTGGGAGGGGCGCATCTAGGAGCCAGTCAGCGCCGCGGTGTGAATCGCAGCCGCTGTGGCGCGCACAACCCTTTGAGACAGTTTCATCCGGCGGGCCTTCAGGGGGGCCTTCAAGGGGGCCTTCAGGGGGGATTGCGAAAGTAACGCCTTCGAGAGATAGACTTTTCAGAGAGAGAGACGGGAGTCGTGCCCATGGAGCTGAAGCAATACCCTGGGCCCCTCTCCGCTTGCCGTTTCCACCAGGACAACCAGGCGTGCTTGGACCTGCTCGAGGCGAAGGGCACTGGAATATTCGCTGTCATCCACGACGAGATGAACAGCCCCGGTGGTGAGGCCTGCCACTACACCCCCTCCTTCACACCCGCGAGCCCTACGAGAGCAGGAGGCGGCGGCGGTATTCCTTGGCACCGCAGTGGCATCTGGCAGGCCGAGCCGCGAGAGCCCTTGAGAACGGCCCAGGTGGCGAGGCAATTCTCTGTGGCGGCATCGGATGACTTCTGACAGCTTGGCAGTGAGCCATCCTCGCCCCACCGCAGCGGTTCAGTGACTATTTCTGACGTGCCCCGATGCCAACTTCCACTTTATGGGCATGCAGAATGGGCTAGAGGGGTCGCTGAGAGGGTCGAGCAGGGGTGACGCGGGACTCTTGCTGCGCCAGCATGCACGGGCGTTGATGCCAGAGAGGTTGGCGGGGGGGGGACGGGATGCCGCGCAGCCGCGGACAAGCGGCTAATCGAGAAGATGGTGACCTCAGCAGCTCTCCCCTCTCTCCGCGCCTCACAGCACGCTCCAGCAGACCGCCCTTGGCCTACACATGGGTTGTACTCCGGCCCGTGAGCTGCCCTGAGGGGACATGCGCCACTTTTCACGGAGCGTCCCTGCGATTGGTGAAGCTCTCTTCGATACGCGTTCAGCATTTGGCTCTGGCCCCAGCATGAAATGGACCCCGGCACGCGGGGTATCGGCCCTCGCAAGACAGCGATGCCGATGCGGGGCGAGGTGGCTGCAGGTGAGCGGGCACGGCCCTGCGCCCGGCCGCAAGCAACACCCCAACTTCACGAAGAGCCCCCGCGACATGGACAAGTTCACGATCCACCACTACGCGGGTGCTTCCCGGCGATGCCCCAGCCACCTTCGATGCCTTGCAAGCAGCTTTCTGGGTCGCACAAAACGTCAATGACATGCAGCACTGCAGCAATCACCGTGAAGGGCAGCACTGGGGCCTCGTCCAATGATCCTCCATCCGGCAGTGAGAGGGAGTGCCGGGCGCGGTGGCGCGTGGGCAGGGGAAGTGAAGTACACGGTGAACGGCTTCCTGGAGAAGAACCGGGACGAGGCCCCGGAGGTCCCCGCCCCTGTCTCCCCGTCATACCTCTCTGACCCTCCGCCGCCGCGCTGGACCCTATACAGCACCCCCTGTCGGTTTCCCCTCACGCCCCTCTACGCATCCGTCATCCACTCGTTACGCCCCTCTGCCCACCGCCCCCCATGAGCGCGCTCCCCCTCTTAGCCGTCATTTTCCCGCCCTTTCCTGCCTTTCTGCAGTTCAGGTGCGCCCATCAGGTTCTGCCAAGAGTGGCGCCCTCAGCACTGGCGACGGTGCCGGTAATGGTGCTGGCCGCGAGGTGCTGCCACCATCAAGTGCTGGTGGGAGCGCTTGCAAAGTGGATTGGTCACAGCTCTCAAAGTTGCTGCCACACGCTCCCTCTTGCCACCAGGTCGAGGGAGTCCTGTGGCAGCCTCCTGGCTGTCGCATTCACGCGCTGCGCCCCCCTTCACGGAGAAGCGCACTGGGCGGTGCCTTTGGCACGCCAGCTGGCCTGCCACAGACATGGCGCCTGGGGGCATCCTGGGGGGCCGATCAGGGAACTGCCCGTGGCAGCGCTGCAACGGAGGCGTGGGGGCTTGGGAGTGGGGGGCTGGAGTGGCAGGTGTCCGGGTGCGTTGCCAAGGAGTCCTTCGTATCCACGCTGGATTCCCTGCTCACGGAGCAGGCTAAGCAGGAGGCGAAGGCGAAGGCGGAGTCTCAGGGTGGCGCGCCGGCACTGCGAAGGGCTCGCTCCGGGAAGCAGGTCAAGCAGGCGCTCGGCATCAAGTTCCAGGTGTGCGCACGCCTGGCGGTAAAGCCGACTCGGCGCGGTAAGGCCGTCTCGAGGCAATAAAGCCGACTTGCGCCGGTGCCACAAGAGCACCTTCGTGGTTGGACATTGTGATCGGGCGCATTTGTCTGCGAACTTGTGAGCGTGCGTTCGATGCACCGTGCAGTTCTCGGCGCATGCGAGGGGGAGGGACAGGGGGCTTCATGCACGGAGATGGGGCCGGGAGCAGGGTGAGGTGGCCACTCTGGTCGCGAAGATCAAGGCGGCGGACGCCCACTTCGTGCGATGCATCAAGCCGAACCTCCAGAGTCTGCCGGACAACTTCCAGGACGACGCCGTCCTGAGCCAGCTTGCTGCGTGCGGCTTGCTGGCGGTGGTGAAAGTGCGCCAGGTACACGCGGCTCTCCTCATTCTGCTTGTGACCCGTTGTGACCCATCGGGGCGAGGCGCGAGGCCCGCTGGGCAGTGCTCACTCCTCGGCACTGCGTGTTCTGCGACTCACCAAGCGCCACGTGGCGCTTTCAGGATTGTCGAATGCATCCATGAGTCGCATCTCTCTGGATGGACGCCAGGTCACCGCGAGTCTGTCCTGCCGCGCAGTGCTCGATGCCTTCCCACAAGGTGTGGCGTGTGGCGGTTGACGTGTGCTTAGCCCCACGAAGAGGTGCCCCACACCGTGGACGCCTCCCAAAGTGCCACGTGCTATTATGTTGCCCCGAGCAGTTTGTGTGAGTGCGGCGCCCTCGCCGGGAAGCGCCTGCCTGGGAAGAGAGCGCTGAGGCGCGGGCGGGGTGCAGAGCGGCTATGCGGAGAATGTGCTGCACGCCGACTTCGTCGCTCGCTTCCGGCCCTGCTTGCAAGGCTGCGGCGACTGGTGGACGGTGACAGACTGTGCGGATCTCGTGGCGCGCCTGAGTTCCGCGGCACCAAATGAGAGCTCCAGGTGCGTCGCCCTCTGCCGACTGCGGCGCGTGCTTATATTTGGAACTCTTTCCTCCCCCCATCTCCCCGTTCCGCGCCTCGCCACCTCCAGTGGCGCTTCAAAGACAGACGTTGCGAGCAGGGGCCTGCTGCGGGGAGCGCAGAGAACCCCCACAGATTGGGCGGAACGCTTGCTGTTCAGGCGTCTGCATGGCTCCGGGAGAGGAGCAGCAAACTCCAAATCGTGTTTGTGCCACCGCCGCCCATGGAGTGAATTCTCCATGCAGGACTCCGCCACAAATCGGCACTTTGCACGATTCGATAGCATCATCCCCCTTAGACCTCCCAGAAGACCCCGGGGATACCGGTCGCAAGATACCTAAGAGAAAACCCCATTAAAAATCCAGGGCTACCGCCCCATGCACCCATCTCGCGGGCTCCGCTCCGCACTCAATCGTTCAGCGACCCTCCACTCCGCTGCAGCGCGCGGCAATCCGTCCTCGCCGCCCCCACTGCAGTGATGATCCTAGTCACCGGTCACCGCATGTTCCCCACCGCGTTCAGCACATCGAGTCCACATCAGCGTGCCCACCTCGGGGGAGGGGGCGGGGGATGCCGTGCAGTGCGCTGCTTAACCCCGATCAGTGCGCACAGGGGACCTCGAAGGTGCCCCCCTCTGACCTAAGCTTCCCGCCCGCCTGCGCAGGCCGCACTCCCCTTCTTCCTGCTTCCCTGCTGCTGCAATGCCGCGATGGCTCACGCATCGCGGGGGGCGGGGCGGGGACGGGGCGTGCAGCTCTTCATGAAGAGCGACGCGGTGGCGGCGCTGGAGACCCGCCGAGGCGTCGTGCGGGGTTGCGCCGCGCTCCGCCTGCAGCGCTACTCGCGGGGCATGGCGCAGGTCAGCCCGCCCCCCGGGTACCTCGCCCTTAGGCATCATTCGGCGGCGCGGTGCTCAGGTTCGGGAGGCAGGTGCAAACGGGTGGGAGAGGACTAAAAAACCCTAAATCCTAAAAACGGGTCTGAGGGGAGCGGCCTCATTACAGCCAGCGAGATGGGAAAGAACTGGAGCAGGTTGATGCGGAGCGTCGCCGCTCAGTCAGGCTGGGTCGGCAGAGGCGTGATAGTGACCGCCCTGGCTCCGTGTGTGGAGGCTGTAGCTCACAAGTGGCGGTGGCGGTGGCGGTGGGGTTTGGGCGCCACACCTCGCAGCGCAAGTACTACGTGCGGTGCAAGGCAGCGCTGGCTCAGCTGTTGGAGGTCTGCACCGCCTCTCCCGGTCGACCAGGGCCTTAGCGCCCGAACCTAGCACAGTGGCATCTCACAGCACTCTGCCAGCGCCTCCTAGGACGTGCCGCGCGGCATCTGGCGTCTCCCACAGGTCACGACTCGGAGATGCATTGTCGTGTACACCACATGCGCTGCACGCACCGCCGGGCGCTGTCATAGCTATGACGCCCGCCGAGGCAAGCGACCTCCACATGCAGGAACCCTCGTCGGGTGGCGGGCTTGTTGATGTTGCTCGGGACGCACACAGCTGCGCACGCATGGCTGCCACGTGGCTGTGTGGCGACTGCTGCCGGCGGCGCCAGATTTCCTGTGCATTTGTTCGGTGGCTGTGCTGGTGTAGGGGGGCGCGTGTGCGCAAGCTTGCCCGCACTTGCAGCGCACAGAGCGGTGACGTGGTTGCCCTCCACAAACAGAGTGCAGACCTCCGTGCAGGAGGTTTCCACCAGCCAATCAGGAGTAGCGCAGGCTTCGGGCACCCCCAAGGTGCGCTCTGGAAGGGTTTACGAGCTGGCCGGTGACGCGCGGGGGATGCAGGCGACGGCGCAACGGAGCAAAGCCGGCATCGTAGCGCAGCTGGTGCGCCCATGCGAGCGGCCCGGAGCCTGACTGCTCACACGGAGGCGCGGTGAGCCTGCAAGAGTGCTGATTGGGCAGTGCTCGGCTGTTGCTGGCTGTAGTTTGGGGCTGAGGGCGCAGTGATGTGGGGTGTTCCAGGAAGCTACATGCGAGGTGCTACCCTTCGGAGGCGTGCGCGCCAAACAGGTGCGCGACCATTACAGCACTATGCAATGAAGAGATTGCCAGTGAGGGCGTATGGCCGAGACGGCGCAGGCGGAGCAGGTTAGATGCTGCGCAGCCCTGCAGGGGAGGCGCTGCCAGCAGAGCGCAGCATGCTGATTCCACTGCCGGTGGTAGCTCGGACAAGCGCCTGGCACAGCGGCTGCATTGTCAGTGGTGACTACCACAGCTGTATAGCATGGCGGCTGCATTGTCAGTGGTGACTACCACAGCTGTATAGCATGGCGGCTGCATTGTCGGTGAATTACCACAGCTGTATATAGCATGGCGGCTGCATTGTCAGTGGTGACTACCACAGATGTATAGCATGGCGGCTGCATTGTCAGTGGTGACTACCACAGATGTATAGCATGGCGGCTGCATTGTCAGTGGTGACTACCACAGATGTATAGCACGGCGGCTGCATTGTCAGTGGTGACTACCACAGATGTATAGCATGGCGGCTGCATTGTCAGTGGTGACTACCACAGATGTATAGCATGGCGGCTGCATTGTCAGTGGTAGCTGCGCCACATGTACGGCTTGGCATGGCAGTCCGCAGAAGATCGGCGGTTTAAGAGGGAGCAAACTTGACACTCGTAATGCTCACCGTGGGATGAAATCGTCTCTTAGACCTCGCGGTTGCCTCGGGCCTCTGGAGCAGGTTCTCGAGGCGCGGGCGGTGGTCAAACAGATTGAGCTTGAGGAGGCGGCACTCGAGCGTCTCGAGGGTGAGGGGGGGATACGCTCCCTTCGCCCCTTCATCCCTTCGGCATGATTGCCACCCCCCCCTGCGGCATGGTCCCCGTGCAGAGCCCCCTTTCCTACGCATTGGACTGAGCCGGGATGCCTCACGCCGCTGCCTCGCTGCGTGCATCAGGGTCGTCGATCTTGCGCTGGCAGCTTCGTGCAGCAACTTCTCCCTCAGCAGCGGTGGGGCGTGTGGGGGCGAGCAGAAGTGATGCCGACGCGCACCCCGGGCACGCTGCATGCGGCCAGCTTCACCCTCGGGACGCTCACCAAAGCACTCGCTGAAGTCACGAAGCTCGGTGTCAGCTCCCCCCTGGTGCGGCATCTGTCCCCCGCTCCGGTCCTACTTCAAAGAAGGGTGTGGATGGGGTTCTAAGCACGAAGAGCACCGAAAGTTTGGGAATGGCGCAAGTCTCTGGGCACTTCAGGTGTAGCGCATGCGGCGCCTCTCCTTCGCATCTCGAGGCTCCCACCCGGGTGTCATCAAGGTCATCAAGGTGTTTTCCACTCGGGCACGCCAGGGCCCTCGAAAGAGGGGTTCCAGGCACCGGGCGCCTCCGAGCATCGGTCGCAGCCCCCGCCAATGTCCCCCCTTCGGCGTCGCATAAATGTCCACAATTGTCAGTTTGCAGCTTTTGCAAAGCTTTTGCAATTCAGTAAACCTTGCAAAAGCTTAGAAATAGTATTTTCTTTTAAATTGATATAATTGCAATTCCACGTCACATCACACCTGGCGAATTTACTGCCACGTCGGTCTCGATGCTACAGTACTGTGTCACCGTGACACATACGCCTGCGCCTGTGCTCACGCTCTCAATGATGATGATGACGATCGATGATGGAATGCAAGGTTTTGCTGTCGTTGTCGCTGTCGCGGTCGCGGTCGCGGTCGCGGTCGAATCTTTTACAGAAAGCAGATGGCATTGCAAAAGCTGCAAAAGCTTCTAGCTTGACCGTCAGTGTGACGTTTTATATAGCGTTACGGGCTACGGATGATATAAATAATAAGATATTATATCAATTTATAATCTTTATAATCAAAAGTTGGTGACACTTGTCATCAACGTCGCCCGCGCTGCGCCTGCATGGGCTGGAACAGAAATTATACACAAAAAAGTGCCATGAGCCGCTAGCGCTAGTTTGGAAGTTTCCCAAAAGCTATCGCGACTCGAGTCGAGAAAACTGCCTTGTCACTCGACTGAACCAATGAAAAACCGTTTCATAATTTTAAACCAATAATCTGGCCGCGATGCACGAAATAGAAAATATAAAGATGCCGTGAAGATCTTGGTCATGAAACTTGCATCTTATCCTAATGTTATGACGTGGCAGACCCCACGCATGCCCCACATCCCCAGAATTCTTGGACTTAAACTTATCTGGTCCGTTCACTGAAAATTGCACAATATCTTTATTTGATCCTGCGCGTCACAGTGACATAGTCGATGGTTTTTCGATCTGACCTCTGTCGCGTTTTGCAATGTCGCTCACTAGTTTTCGCTCAGACCTGCACCTCACGCTGCTGGACAGTGGCTTACGGGCCCGTAAGTCACTCTCCAGCAGCGTGAGGTGCAGGTCTGAGGGATAGTCTGCAAGCATTGAAACTTTGCATACTGATTATAAGTTGTGTTAGGAACAACATATTTTTTGCGCGCGCGAGATCCGTGCTTGATCTGGGATCTGGGACGCCGCGCAAGGGAGGGGGTCATTGGGCACGCATCGAGTGAAATGCTCGACATACGCACCGCATGGAAGCATCACGCATAGCGCAAGCATATCAAGCATATCACATCTGCATAACGAACATATTTTGGGCATCTGACAGCGCGCTGTCAGCCCTAGCGGAAACGCGGATGTCAACCAACTTTTGTATAGTTGGTTTTTATAATCAAAAGTGAAGTTCCTGTTTGCAAGAGCAAAAGGAGCAGAGCTGAACAGGCGTGTCGCTTCGTGGCTACTTGTACATCCTGTTTGTGTCACGGAGCTACATGTGTCATTCGGCTCCACTGCAGCAGGAGTCACGGATTCTGAAAGTCTGAAACCACAAAAATTCTGTTGCACTCCAATTTGAACATTTCTCTTTTGCTCGAATCCTCATTTGCCATGAAACCAAAGATGAAACTGTGAGGTACACAAAAGAAATCTGATCTCTGTCACTGTGACCATGTTAACCAAGCGAAGTAGTAGTCCATGTCTGTGTCCCTCGGAGCTGTCGGGTCGATGTAGTGCTGCACTGCCGAAGAGAACTGTGACCAGCCTCCAAAGAAGCACACTTTCTCCATTGCAACACCCACAGCTCGAGCACACGTCGTGGCACCCTTCCGGGTGCTGTGTGCAGAAAAGTGACCTCCTTCCGGGGGTCTGCAGTCCAGCTCGCTGAGAGCCAGAACAATCCAGTCATTTGCCACTGAAGCCTTGAAGTTCTTCGGGTCCTCGGGTAGCAGCCAGTAGGCGTCAGGTTGAGTCTTCTCAGAACTGTTCCAAGCCGTATCACGGTGGAACTCCCAGTGCTCGATCAGCTCCTTCAAAAGAGCCACCCCCTTCCAGGGGATGCACAGGCGTCTCTTCACCAGGTGGTGCCGCCGTCCTTTCTCTTTTAGCAGCACCACCGAGAACTCACTGTCGCCACAATGAACGTGCTGCCGTGACAACGAAGTCCCCGTGTCCGGTCTGCCGAAGGTCACGAAGGCAACGACCACGTAGGCGAAGGCTCGCAGTAGCCGCAGCTCCTCAGGCGATCTCGGAGTCAACTTCAGCACTGCTTCGTGCACACGTCGTACGTGTGCCGCTGGCAGCCACGTCCGCTGGGTCTCGATGTTCTCCTCCTGCACTGCCAGCTCCGCCTGGATGGTCGCCATCCCCTTCACAGCTCGGGTCACAGAACGACCCTTCGCTGGTCCAGGAAACCGTAGGTCCTCGTGGTAGTTGTTGATGGCAGACAGGTACGGCTGCAAGGAGGCCGACTTGATGCCCCCGTCCTTCAACAGCGAGGCGATGTACAGCAACGCCGTCGCCTCCGATGCTGGCAGCCACGGCCGTTGGTGCTGCTCACAAAATAAAATGAAGCGCCGCGCCTTCGGTCCGTAGTTGCTCATCGTCGTGTCCAGCAGTGCTTTTCTCTGCATTGCCACTGCCAGTTCCGTGAGCCGGGAAGGTCCCAACTCACCCCTCCACCGCTCACAGAGTGAGCGCGTGAGGAAGTTTTGTACAGCACCACCGCGCTTGTACTCTTCGTAGTCGCCTCCGCTGATCCGCTCGATGTTCTCGCCGTCCGCGTCCGCTGCCTCGTCCGTCAGCTCTGACACGCTGTTGATGATTTTGAAGTTCTCCTCGGACAAGTCCAGTGTCTCCTCGCCGCCGTCGTCGTACAGCACGTGCGCCTTCCCGTCCTCGTTGAACTCCTTCACCACACCCGGGTAGAAGCAGTCATCGTCCTTCCAGAACACCTCGTTTTTAGAGCCCACGGTCACCTTGCTCGCTGTCGTACTCGTAGCAGAGCTCCTTCGTACTTCAGCAGCGTAGTAACTCACGGGCGCGCCTCGATGAAGAACATCACAGCGTCCCACTTTGAGGGCCCGAGCAGCTTGGACCCTCCCAGCCTGCTCGGAGTGAACAGGTCCCTGCGCCGCGGCATGATCACCACCTCGGTGGCCAGGGCCTCCAACTCCCTGAACCAGGACTGTCCCGGCCAGTACGGAGCCACCACCGTAGCAGCGGCCCCCTCCTCCCGCAGCTTGTGCGCCACCTCGTCCAGCAGCGCCCACGGGGGGTTCACCCATTATTCATGAACCGAAATGCAAGCAGGGTGCACACAAGCAACACAATGCAAGCACGAGCAGGAATGGATGCTTGCTAGTTTTCATTATAGATTACATTTAGTGTAGCAAGTCTTATTCCTCTCTTCTCTTCTCAAGCTACGGCCTCTCTGGCAAGCTTTCTTATCTCGGTGCTCTGCCTCTCTGGCGAGTCTTCTCTTAGCCTCTCTGGCTTCTCTTGCTCTGCCTCTCTGGCGAGCTCTTCTCCATCTGTCTCCATTACTCCCGAGTCTTTGGCTGGATGAGTGTCTCCCAGTCTGTCAGGGAGCAGGCTGCTGCTTCGAAGCTGCGCGGCTAGTTCCGTGCCTAAGCCTCTCTGGTTGTGCCTCTCTGGCTAACGGCAACGGATAGTAGCTTCCTCTCAGTAGCGCAGAAGCTTCCTCAGCAGCAGCCTCCACCCTGACCCTTCCCCCAAACCACAACCAACAGAGTCAGCAGGGATGGGAGGGAGGGTTTTACAAACTTCAGAGCAGAAAGCAGGGGCTTTCGGGATTCGGAAGTGTGGAAACTGACTCCCCGTTGTGGCGTCCGCAATTGATACTCCCTTGCGGACGGTGTCACCCCCGTGACACCCCGATCGGGACGCCCCTCGCAATGTGTCGTATTCCCGATCGGGCCCTCTCCCGGGCGACAAAAGTCGCGCCTGCTCGATTTCTCAGTTCTGAATAACCGAAATTATCGCGAGCGATAATCGTGAATGATTCATGAACCGAAATGCAAGCAGGGTGCACACGAGCAACAACACTGCAAGCACGAGCAGGAATGGATGCTTGCTAGTTTTCATTATAGATTACATTTAGTCTAGCAAGTCTTATTCCTCTCTTCTCTTCTCAAGCTACGGCCTCTCTGGCAAGCTTTCTCTTCTCGGTGCTCTAGCCTCTCTGGCGAGCTCTTCTCCATCTGTCTCCATTACTCCCGAGCCTTTGGCTGGATGAGTGTCTCACAGTCTGTCAGGGAGCAGGCTGCTGCTTCGAAGCTGCGCGGCTAGTTCCGTGCCTAAGCCTCTCTGGCTGTGCCTCTTTGGCTAACGGCAACGGATAGTAGCTTCCTCTCAGTAGCGCAGAAGCTTCCTCAGCAACAGCCTCCACCCAATCCTGCACCTAGCAGGGGCTCTCCTGACAGAGCCTGGGGTTCTCTCAAGGGCCCTAGGCACACTCACCCAATCGGAGGCATGGGAGGGCCGAGTGCACGAGTGAATCACCTGTCTAGAGCAGCGCTGCCGCGGCCTCTGCCATGGCTCCGGGAAGGATGAGCTTCTGCTCGGTGTCCAGCTCGCAGTAGCGCTCGAAGCAGTCGCTCTTCCAATCTCCTTGCATCTTGATGTACAGGCTGTTCACGTCCAAGCGCATGGCCGCCGTGGCCCCGCCCCTCCGCAAGGAATGCCCGGCATAGCTTGCCGGGTTCAGCCCCACACGCTCCGCCAGGGCCTTGATGCCCGCCACCAGGGCATCGTGGGTCATGGGCACCACCGAGGCCCGTCTGCCCGCCGTCTTCTCCATGACGAAGAGGGCCGAGTCCCCTGGCCGCCCCGCCGTGCGCGCCATGAGGCGCGTGAGCGCCCGCACTGGGCACAGGAGCGACCCCGGCACCGCCTGAAGCGGCACCCAGTGCTGCCGCTCTCCGCACTGAATCGTCTTGATGTGGCGCACCCTGACCCACACCACTGTCATGTCGTCCTGGAACAGGATGTCGTCTCTCACAAGCGCACCCCGCGTGTTCCACGCACCCGTCTTACCCGTGGTGAGGTTGTCCTTGCGGAACAAACCGAAGAAGCCCACGAGGATGGCCGCCCACAGGGACTCCTGCCCGAGGTCGTGCGTGGAAATGAGGAGCGCCATCTTAGCCAAGTCCGCCAATGTGAGTGGCATGACCGGCTTGGGAGGCCTCCCCCAGCACCGCTTCACCCCCTGGAGGGTGGCCGCCACCGCGTGCCTGGGTGCCACCGGCACCCACTCGTGTCCTCGCTGTAGGTGTAGCTGCCGAACCCCTGCCAGGTGCCCAGGTACCCATTCCCAGCACCCCATGCAGGCGAAAGCAATGCAAAAGGTGACGAAGGCCCGCACCCCCGTGCCGTAGCACCTCCTCGTCTCTGGTGCCAGGGCCTCCGCCCTGCAGCGCTCCGTCTCGCGCTGCAGCTCCTGCACCAGCTCCTCTGCCCAACCCTCACGCCCAGTCAGGAAGGGCCACCGGCTCCGGCCCCACCCGTACAACAACCACAGGCCACCTGGTGGGCCCCCAGGCGGTCCTGCCGTGCCCTCTCAGATCGGGGGCAGTGAACAGGTGTGTGCCCTGTGCCCACTCGCGCACCACCTTGAACATTCCAGGCAGGCTCTTCACGAGCTCCCAGCCCTCGTTTCCCGGCCACACCGGCACGAGGAAACAGGCTGTTGTGCCCCACTGCTGTCGCCTCTTGCACTTCAGAAAGTTCTTGATGATGGCCACGATGATGCTGAAGGGGAGGTTGCCCCAAGCGTTGTGGCCGTCGAACTTCTGGACCCGCGCATCCTCCACCCTGCTCCAGCTCAGGTAACAGTAGGCGTTCGCCCGGGACTCCGCCACGCATGCGTCCACCGTGAACGGGCCGAACTCCTGGTCCAGCTCCTCCCACCGCACCGGGCAGACCATCCAGTCGTCCCGGTCCTGCCGCCAAACCGTGGCCCGCAGGAAGGCTCGGTGCTCCACCAAGGAAGCGCGGCATGTCCAACCTGGAGAGGAGGTCCGCCAGCAGGTTGTCCTTGGTGGAGATGTACTTGGGCTGCAGGCGGATGTCGTGCTTGGCGCACGTGTACAAGATCTGCCGCAGCAGTGGCAGGTACTCCACCGGCCCCCACCAGCTGCCCACCTGGTACATCGCGGACTTGTTGTCGATGTTCACCACAATCGTACGTCCGCTCATCCGGTGCCCCCAAAGCACCACCGCCCACCAGACCACGAAGAGCTCCATGTAGTTGATGCTCCAACTGGACGGGCACCCTGGTCGCCTCGGGAACCAAGGTCGCTGCGGCAGCCTCGCCAGGTCTGCCCAGCTCAGGAGGAAGAAGAGCTTCCCCCAGACTCCACCAAATCCCAGCGTGCCTGAGGCGTCCGTGGCGAAATGGCGCTCGTCCACCAGCCTCCTCTCGAGGACCACGCTCCTGCCGTTGTACTGGCGCACCACTTGCTCCAGCACGGCCAGGTCCTCCAGCACCTGGTGTGGCAGCCGCACCATCCTCCTGCCCGTGGTGGCCGCGAGAAAATCGAAGCCTCTCCTCGTGTAGAGAGAGAGGCCCCACACCACATGGCTGCAGAACGCCAGCAGCCCCAGCAATGACTCCAGCGCCCTCCGGGACACCATGCCCCGCGCCGCCCGCGCTCGCAAGTCCCCCGCCAACTTCACCACCACGGTGATGCGCTCCTCGTCAATGGAGGCCGTGCAGACGTCGCTCTCCGTGCTTAACAGGACCCCGAGGAACTCCAGGAGCTGCGTTGGACCCTCACATTTCGCACTGTTGACCCTGAAGCCCAGGAAGGTCAGGAACTCGACCAGTAGGAGCATAGCCTCCTCCGCCTGCTCCTTGGTCTCGAGAATGCAAAAGAAGTCATCGAGGTACCCCACGGTGGGGATTCCCCGCGCGCGCATCCCCGCCACGATGGCCCTCGTCCACCTCATGAAGATGCCTGGCAGGGCCCGGTTGCCAAACGGATTTGTGCATCCATCCACCGCACGTCGTCGAACTCGAAGCACTGGTGCGGCCAGTACATGGACGCGATGCCTTTGCTCCGGTAGGCGGTCTCCATGTCCACCTTGAACATCCAGTACCGCGGCCATAGCATGCCGTAGGCCTCCTTCACGGTGGTGAACTCGTCCTTGTCCAGCTCGATCCGGGCGTTCACCCCCACGTCCTCCGGCCGAGAGTAGTCGCTGACGGGCCTGTACTTGATCTTGCCCTTCCGCACCTTCTCCACCATGCCGAGGGCAATGATGCCCAGGGGCAGGCGCCACCTCCCCAGAAAGATGTGGCCCGCCTCGCTCTCGCGCCGAATCTCGTCTCTCATGACGTCCATGTGCTCCGGGCCCACGTAGTTGGGGACCCGGTACGGCTCGTCCACGTCGATCTCTTCCGACGGCCATCCTGCACCGCATGCCGCGCACCTCACGAGGAAGTTTACGTCGTGCCAATCCTGGAACGCGGCCGCCACGAGATGCGCCCGACTGGTGATCGTCGGGATGGCGCAACCAACCCGCTCGCACTCCTCCTCGTAACACCTCCGCTCGTTCTCGCCCGTGCCACATCTCTCCATGTTCTCAATGGTGGCCCGCTGCAAGATCTCCGCGCGGATCGCTGGCCACCTCGTCGACATGCGCACCCGCCCCGGCTCCTCAGGCGAGCGCCAAGCATCGGGGTCCGTCTGTGTGACGGGGAGTGGAGCGACGCGCTCCACCTCCCACCGTAGAGGAACTCGATCATGCATGCGAGGTCCCCCGAGCACGTCCCACACCGGGATGAACTCATCACACCGCAATCCATCCCACCATCTCAAGGGTGCCAGCCCGCCCGCCGGCACCTCCACCTCGCGCTCCCCGTGTGCGCGCTCAGCAAGGGTGGCCTCACCCTCGTCCAACGCCTCCACCACCGGCGCCATGTCCACCTGCGCCATGTCCACCGGCGCACTTTTTTTCCCAAGATCCGTTTTGGTGCAACCAAACGTAGGTAAGTCCGGGAAAGTGGTTGTCAGACCTCTGCTGGTAGTTGGCAAAGGTGGTGTAGTTGTAGTAGTTGAAAAAGGTCAAAGAGGGTGTCCCAGGATGGCCAAGAGGTGGGTAAAGTGTGTCCCGTGCATTTATCCACCATTTCCAAAAAATCCTCGAGGGCTCCGCGACACACTTTTCGAGTGCTAAGACTCACAAATATGGGAGGATGGCGCAACCAAAAACAACCAGAAAGTGTCCCATAGCTCCAAAAGTCACTACAAACTGTCCAGTGGTATCCATATCATGAAAAGTAAAGTAGGTGCATTGTCCAGAATTCCATATTTGGCAGCTTGTAAAGGTACATCTTGGTTAGGGTTTGGGTCCCAAGGCTAAGATGGTGCACATATTTTGCGGAAAAGGTTGTATCGGTCCATACCGTGAGGTAAACCTGGCTTTAAAAAATGTAAATAAGCCACAAAACTCATCTAAAGTATGGTAGAGGCCATATCTCTCCCCCCCAACATGTGCTACAAAGTCAGAATACGCGGGATGATGAGCGCAAAACGGCATTTTGACGCAAGATGGCGGAAATACGGTAAGATGTGATCCCGTCCGAAGATGCTAACCCACAAAGCACTACGAAAGCACTAAAATATTCGTAGAAAACATCTTCGACGCCCGCCACAAAGTATCCAAGCCGTTACCCAACAGGTCCAAAACTGCAATCCGGAAGCGCAAGCGAGCTAAAAAGACGCTTTCATGCCTGTGATACCAAAATGTCCCAGGGGTACTTTCAGATGTGACTAATATCAACCTATATGCAATGTCTCTTCACATATTATCAAATCTTATATACTTGCTGTATATTTTCTGTCCACAAAAACCTGGGCTACATAAATATTATTTTCATGTGCAGCCAAGTCTGAGAGGCCAACTCTGTTACCTCTCTTTATTCTCTCCTCTGAGCTCACAGATTATTTCCCCCAACTGTTCGCTCAGATGAATGTCACATCCACTCACCAATTTCCCTAATAGTTCGCAAATCTCATTCTCATCGAGTTCGGACCCCCTTATGTCGGGTGTCTCAGCAGCTACGTCGTGCCTCCTGGCACACACCTAATTTTATTTGTTTTGTTGCCACAGACTGGAGATAAATGAAAAAAACATGTATAGACGATTGCTGACCATGCATGTAAGACAAAGGATATTCATTCCATGTATGCTGAGTAGTATGCCTTTTGAGGAAAAGATTGGTGTGTGTGAGCAAGAGATCAAAATTATTCATGGCATTGTAAAGACGCGTCATCTAATCATTGAAACTTAATTCTGGATTACCACGACGCACTTACCACGTATGCAAAATACGGAGGGTGAGGACCGTTTAGTCATATTTGTGTGTGAGGGCAATATTTAATCGATATCAGCGATGCGGGGGGGAAGGGGTGATGGAGACGGCTGCATGCAGGAGTGGTTTGCACAGCAACGACCAAAATAACATCTCTCTTGAGGTGTGCGCTATGAACGCGGTACACATTGACCTTCCTGGCATGCTCATTCATGGCTTGGGGTTAACTTATATAGTGCACAGGATTGATGTCGTGACGATACCCAATGATTATGCATTGTTGCACGTGAGTCAACTATGATGGGATGGTCCACTACGAATAACCTAAGAACTTGTACTCTCTTCTTTCCGAGGACCGTGTATATATAATTTGTTGATGGCGCGTGCTATACTCTATTTACTATATTTTTGAAGAGAACTCGTCCCATGGCTAGGTAGAATATACGAATTAGTCTTATTAAATTACTATACGTATATTCGAACCTATCGAATATATAAATAACTCTCATCGGAGATTAGCGATTAAGGATGTTGATACTGAAATTTTGCTATCGCGCACGAGTTATGATCTTATGAACAACATAAATAAAGCATCTCTTGAGAGAATAACGTGCGTTTCCCTATCGAGAGATAACACTATTTTTTTTCCAATCTATAGTTTCGATATATTGGTGGTCTATCAACCAATTATAAAAAGGACAGTTATCGTTACTGATATATCACGACATTACACACTTGGGGTGAACAATGTTCAGAATATATAGCTCAAAGCATACTATACACTACCGACTATCTAGTTTAAGTTCAAATTTCGAGCAGAGGCGAGATTGCGGAGCGTTTTTTGTTTTAAAGGTGGTGAGTGGTATGCCGCCAATTTGATCTAGGAAACCCAATTGTGAGCATCCGATAGTCGCGGTATTCCTTCGTTTCGATATAGGAAACGCACAACATCATATGCCGAACTTAATTTGTCGCGATACCCACTTGCTAGGATCGATTCGCGAGAAGATCGGGTAGCGGGATATATATATATATATATCCAGCACACAAAGGAAGCACTAGAGTCGGTCGGAATGTGCGAAGCCACGAGTCATATATGATAACATAATATACTGACGGGCTGGCTATCTCAGCTCAGCCCTCGTCTCTAGGCCGTCATACAATGTACAATGTCTGTAGGTACGAAGTCGATACATCTCGAGTACAGTGAGTACGTGTATGGAACTATGATAAGTGTATCTCATGCAGAGTCTAGAACTACCGTCATATGTCATACTATCATAGTCTTAAACTACTGAATATCGGAACTATATTATTCTGGGAGCAAATTTTGATTGTTTCCGGAACAATTAACTTTTGATTTCCCCCGTAACAATGAATTTTGGCTACGGGAAAGCATATGTAGGGTTTAGTGTTAGGTTTTTAGGGTGTTTGGCTACTGGATAAACCCCATAAACTCTCACTAAACCCTAAATATGCGTGTCCGTAGCCAAAATTCATTGTTACGGGGAAAATCAAAAGTTAATTGTTCCGGAAACAGCAATCAAAATTTGCTCCCGGAAAATTAAAACCTCTGAATATCTGTATCTCGGCACACCACCTCAGCTGAGGTGGCTACTGACTAGTACTGTATGCTATGAAACCTAGCATCACTAACAACCCGCCGGGCAGACAAACCGTCTGCTGGTGAGGTCCAAAACATGAGCAGAGTCCAAAGCACTGTAACAATGAATTATGTATGGCCGGTAAAAACTGCGAAAGCAGAGTACGCTCTAACTAACTCCTACAGCAAGGCAAAGCACCATATACTGCCTTGTGATATCCGAAGCACTATCTGTGTCCATATCCCAGAATCCAAAGGTGAAGAGCAACCAGTCAAAGAGGTAGTCAATAAAAGTCTGAAGGAGTCCATGAGGTCATGGGTCATGTCTTCCGCCACATCTTGCTGGGAGCTCCAGAGACTATCGTCCGCTCAGATCATCAGCCACTGGTTTATTTCCAGTCTAAATCCACACTAAGTCCCAAACAGGCGAGGTGTTTGGATGAGCTCTCTGAGTACAACTTTCGGATTGAGCACATTTCAGGCGAGAAGAATAAGGTTGCAAATGCCCTGGCACGTATATCTGCTCTTTACGAACTCTTTGATTGTTTGCAACATCACATTGCCTCGTTGGCATCCGCATCATCTGATAACATATCATCTCCAGACCCTACATTTATCGCTCTTATCTCTGCATCATCGGGTCATCAGCTACACGATATTATCACGTCACAGTATGATCGTGATACCTTTGCACAATCGATCCTTTCCAAACTGGAATCAGCATCATCATCACAGACCGTCAGCAGTTTCGATGTGCCCGTGGGCAGTACGACAGATGCTCGGAGTAATGTTTTTGATTGAACGTGCAAAGGTACACAATTCGGATTTTATAATATACTGGATCAGGGCCAGATTGAGGTACAAACGATAGTTCGGTTCCGAGTTCTGAAGGCCAAACACTTCTCAAGTGCTCTACTTATTCACTCGTCACTCAGGTTGCAGGGTCAACCACCCGGCAGCCGATGTCACACTACGGCTCAACGTTCAATTCCCGATCCGATCTCATTTCTAATTCCGATTCGTCATTCTCGATTCAGATGTTACGTCGACGGACTGACACGATGACTGTCATACAGTAATGTCATACTACTGTACTGTCATACTGTCACAGTGTCATACTGTCATACTGTCATACCCCCAACATCTGATATTCGATTTCATTGTCTTTCCGATCCCGATGCGAATCCGGCCATTCCTCGAGGGTCTGACTAAGTGCCACGATGACCACCCCACAGTAATGTCATACTACTATAGTGTCATAGTGTCATACTGTCATAGTGTCATACTGTCATACCCCGGACATCTGGTACTCATTCTCATCGTGATTTCAAGCCCAATTTCACTGTCATCGTGTCAATCCCAGATTGCCCCCGATGACACACATACAGATGCATAGGCATATCGGCTCACGCTGTGCCTCCGGGCACAACTCTCCCCCCCTTAGGAGTGGTCTACCTCCTGGGATCACTCCGCTAAGGTACCCATCTAAGTTCCAGTTCTTAGGTTTTCTGGTTCCTTCTTGTCTCCAGTTCTTAGGTTCTCTGGTTCCTCTTCGAGCACAATTCGCCTGCCGCTACCAGGGCACCACTTTCACAGAGAAGGGTGCCGCTTGGAATCTAAAGCGGGTCTTCAGTCTTGCGGAGGCGTAGATGTCGGAAAAGTTGTCGCAGCAGTGGCGCTGGTACAGGATATACACTCGCGGACTGACCTGCCCCAGCCTGCTGCGGATGAGGTCCTAGCTGAGCAGTTTCTTGGTGAGCACCGGTTGCCCATCTACACGCACATGGTGTTGAAGCAGTGCAGCGTAACAAGGGCGTGGGTGGTGCTGAGTTCGTCCATATGCAAGTGGGCTTCATGTACTGAGTACCGTACATGCAGTAAGTACACACCAGCGGGGGAGGAAGCTGGCGCATCATGGGGCGGAGCCGCAACGCGTTGGGGAAACGACCTCTGGGGTTTTCCATGAACCAGTGTTTCGGCTCCAGGTAGTCGATGATTTGCAATGTTCGTCGCACGATTTTGTCAGCTTGAGGAAGATCAGGGGGTCCTCCAGTGGTGCGCGCTTGACTGTACTGTCTACAAGGGGGGCTTGCCCAAACGACATCGAAGAATCCAAGCGGGTATTGCTTGTAGTCCCACTGTAAGATGTCCTGCACATGAGTGGGATGCCAGATGTGCTCGGAGTCGAGGGTTACCACGAAAGCGGTGGGGAAGCAATTTAGGAATTCTCTTTCCACTGAACCAGTGCCGCTGAAAAGTACAAGGATTCTGGGCGTGCGGGTTGCTTCTGTCTGAATCGCCAGTAGCTCTGTCACCAGTGCCAACGACCCATCTTCCGTGCGTTCTTGACGCTCCCATGGCAGAGGGGTATCATGTTCCATCTGTTCGAGCTGGTCCAGTTCATCGCAGGGGTTGGTGATGAGGTGGGCCAGTGTCATCCCAGCTTGAGCAGAGTGACGGCCACGTTGCTCACGTCGCCGGGTGGCTTCGTCGCGAACTTGTGCTTCCATGCGCAACCTCGCTTGCTCGAATTCACGAAGTTGTTGAAGTGGGCCTCCGCGTTCGAGTTTGTCACGGGTCCTCCATTGGTCGTGGGCTTTGGAGTAGCCTGTCCAGCGAACTTTCCATTCATCCACCTCTTTTCCTCGTACAGACCGCACCCGACGTGCGAGGATGCGCTCAACGTGTGCTTCTTTCTGACCGTCCACTACCACCTCTTCAGGCACTGCTAGGTGATCGCGCGCGGCGAAAGCGTCTTGACCGCTGGTGTACGACTTGAGGCGATGTTGAGCGAACACGTCATGTATCCGCCAGTGAGGAGGGAGGCGTAGGCGGTAGGCTACTGGAGCGCCCCTGTCGGCCTCTGGCATGGTCATTTGCATATCGCTGAAGAAGCGTTCGGTCACAGGGACTGGTCCATGCCAGCCTTTGGTCAACTTCCTACAGATGGAGCGATCCATTACTTTCTCTGTAAGACGTTTCGCTTCTATCCAGACCAGATCTCCAACAGCATACTCCCGCTGTCCGTGCCTGCGATCAAACTGCTCGCGCTGTCGTTGTTGAGCCAGCCCCAACCGCTGTCTGGCGTCCCGCAGCTGTGACGAAAATTTCGCGGCCACTTCGTGGGCGGTACCTACTCCCCCTGTTCGTCGTCCAGCGGTGGACTGCGCGGCCTCCAGGAAGAGGTCCAACTGCGATAGCAAATGGTGTGAAGCCAGTAGATTCACTTCTGGAGTCATTGATCGCGAACTCCACGTTAGTGGTGAACAAGTCCCAGTCCTCCACATTAGCGTCCACGAAGGACCTGAGCATGTCTTCAATGACTCTATTGCTGTGCTCCGCCTGCCCGTCAGACCGAGGGTTGTACGGTGTGGTGCGAGCCACTTTTACGCCCATTAGTCTCATAAGTTCTTGCCAGAAGGCATCTTGAAACCGCGGGTCGCGGTCAGAGACAATTTTCATAGGCGCACCATGCAAGCGCCACACCGAATCAAAGAAGATCCTGGCCACCACGGCTGCAGAGCTGTCGCCGAAGTTCATCGGTATGACGTGGACCATCTTCGTCAGCTTGCACGTGAAGGCCACAAAAGCATCATTGCCTCTCTCTGATACTGGTAAGCCGGTGACGAAGTCCACTGCGACATCTTGCCACGGTCTATTCGGGATGCTGTGAGGATTTAGCAATCCATCTGGGTAAGTTCCTCTCGGCCTCACTGACTGGCACACCGCGCCTCTGCAGCACCACGCCAATAAAAGCGTCGCAGCACTCTCTCCAGAGTCTTGTCTCTCCCAATATGACCTGACGACAATGACTCGTGAGCATGGCGAATCACTACCTCCCGAAGTGGAGAATCCTCCCCCAGCACCAACTGATATCTCCCTGCTGCAGTTCTCCAAACTACCTTACCCACCAGCCTGAAGTCCTGTAGGCACTGGTGTGGCGCTGCTTTCACCTTTTCTCGCAGCGAACGGAGTGATCCCTCTCGGGTGTACTCCGCCTTCAGCGCCCTCAGGAACTTCGAGTCTGACTGCTGGGAGATCGTGTCTCTGAAGTCCGCTGCCTCACCCGTTCTTATCACAGCGGGGGTCGTTCGTGGATGTCTCACGCGTGCCGGCTGCGGTTTGGCGGGAGGAGCGTGCACTATCAAGACAGGCCAGCGAAGATCGAAGGCCTTTCCATCTGGGTTCTCGAAGAACTGATTGGGCTCGCCCTTGTCATCGTGAGTAGGGACGACCTCCACGATCTGCATATTGGCCTTCCTGAATAGCTTACGCCACGCGGGGAGTTTGGACTGGTGATCTGGCAGGACGAAGACCGCAGAAGTGTTCTCCGGGTCCGCCTTCCATTCTACGATGTACTTGTTCAGAATCGCCTCCACAGTAATGTGGTTGGAGTTGTATGGAGGGTTACACCAAACCCGAAGACCCCTCCATTTCTCAGAGAGGCAGTCTGTCTAGAATCGATCCGCCTGTCTGTTGCGGCCGCCGAGGTCGCAGCAGGCGTCCACGTCGAAGGGTCCAAACTTCTCGATGTACTTCGAGGAGTACTCTGCGCGAACGCCAATTCTGCGAGTCTTCCGGGAGGCGATCTTGTCGCTTCCGTGGGGGAAGGGTCGAGGGTGGTACTGACTGCTGGGGCACCTTCGGTGGGGGCGGTGAGCTCGCTGGCGCCTTTTCAATGGGTGCCGTTGAAGCATCAGCCCGTGGCGCAGGCGTTCGCGTCTTCAGTGACACCGACTGCGGGGGTGCTGGGGTCGTAGAAGCTTTTGCAGCCCGTGACATGCTCCTCGTTATCCTTATCTGAGGTGGAGCTCGGTCAGGGGGTTCGTGTGGAGTTTCTGTCGGCTTCGCACCTTTGGCTTCGGGCCAGTCAGGCATGTCGAAGTCGAGGTCATCTCCCTTCGCCCCTTTATAGAGCTTCGGATTGACGAGGGCGATGGTCTCCCCAGGCCCATGGCTTGCTCCGCCACGGAGAGGGTCTCCACTGCTGAAAGCCAGCAGTCAACTGTCTGGGCCCAGTGGGGATGAGCTGCGGGTGGTGAGCTGGAGAAGTATTCAGACTCCAGCGTTGCCAGTGGGTCCTTCGGCAGGTCCGAGGTGGGGTCAATCACTCCTGCTTCCTTCAGCCCTTCATTCACGAACGTCCTTGTCTTTGAAGTCAGGTCTTCTG
>LGRX02009734.1:0-11042 GCA_001247695.2 Cymbomonas tetramitiformis | reverse complement strand
ACACCCTATGTCAAAAAAATAAACATGCGGGCACCTAAGTGCTCCCCAAAAAAATCAAGGGAGAACACAGAACGTGGACTTCACCACCCTCTGCCTCTCCTTGCAGCAAAAGGCAGACGAATCCACCAAGCTCTCCAAGAGGCAGTACCCGCCAGAATGGCACCACAGGGACAACCGCAAAGGACAAGCACACTGAACGGCATGAGATCGGCCAACAAAAGCCAGCCCACCATCATCCCAGTGGATGTGAGAAGCAAATCAAGAGCAGGGCCGGGCGGGGCCGTGACAAGATACCACCAACTCATACATAATTATTCCCAACCCAAATGCAAAGCAGCATGGAAAGATGATACACTGTGACCGATCATCGACAAACAACTGTTGGTCCCTGGGTTACGGAGTGAGCGGACCCTGCTGGCATGCCCCCCAGTGGCTCACGGTCAATGGATGGGACCCGTTGGTCCATGGTTATGCCATGAATGCAGTCACACCACACAGCATGGACACCCTATGTCAAAAAAAGAAAACATGCGGGCACCTAAGTGCTCCCCACAAAAATCAAGGGAAAACACAGAACGTGGACTTTAGCACCCTCTGCCTCTCCTTGCAGCAAAGGCAGACGAATCCACCGAGCTCTCCAAGAGGCAGTGCCCGTCAGAATGGCACCACAGGGACAACCGCCTCCAAAAACGCACTTCCACCCGGCGGCCGTCCCCGTTCACAGCGATGCGCCAGTACCTCATAGCAGGGTCAAAGAACACAAGTCCCCCGGCATGTGTAATACCCATGAGCACTGCACACACTGAACGGCATGAGATCGGCCAGCAAAAGCCAGCCCACCATCATCCCAGTGGATGTGAGAAGCAAATTAAGAGCAGGGCGGGGCCGTGACAAGATACCACAAACGCATACATATTCCCAACCCAAATGCAAAGCAGCATGGAAAGATGATACACTGTGACCGATCGTCGCCAAACAACTGTTGGTCTCTGGGTTACGGAGTAAGCGGACCCTGCTGGCATGCCCCCCAGTGGCTCCCGGTCGATGGATGGGACCTGTTGGTCCATGGTTATGTCATGAATGCATTCACACCACACAGCATGGACACCCCATGTCAAAAAAAGGAAACATGCGGGCACCTAAGTGCTCCCCACAAAATTCAAGGGAAAACACAGAAGGTGTACATCACCACCTTCTGTCTCTCCTCGCAGCACGACAGACGAATCTACCGAGCTCTCCAAGAGGCAGTGCCCGCCAGAATGGCACCACAGGGATAACCGCCTCCCAAACCCACTTCCACCCGGCGGCCGTCCCCGTTCACAGCGATCCGCCAGTACTTCATATCAAGGTCAAAGAACACAAGTCCCCCGGCATGTGTAATAACCATGAGCACTGTAGACGGAGAGGGAGCTAGCGTCAGACGAATCCAAGACACTCCCAAAAAGCGAGCCGTAGACGAATCCCCGACGCACTCAAAGAGGCAGTACCCGTCAGAAGGGTACCACGGGGACAGCCACATCCCATCATCCAAATCATTCCAGTGGCCGTCCCCGTTCACAACGAGATGCCAGTACCCCATAAAGTGGGTTTCGATCACAAGTCCTGCACTGCACACGCTGAGCGGCATGAGATCGGCCAACAAAAGCCAGTCCACCATCATCCCAGTGGATGTGAGAAGCAAATCAAGAGCAGGGCGGGGCCGTGACAAGATACCACAAACACATACATATTCCCAACCCAAATGCAAAGCAGCATGGAAAGATGATACGATGTGACCGATCGTCGCCAAACAATTGTTGGTCTCTGGGTTACGGAGTGAGCGGACCCTGCTGGCATGCCCCCCAGTGGCTCCCGGTCGATGGATGGGACCTGTTGGTCCATGGTTATGTCATGAATGCAGTCACACCACACAGCACGGACACCCCATGTCAAAAGAAGGAAACATGCGGGCACCTAAGTGCTCCCCACAAATTTCAAGGGAAAACACAGAAGGTGTACATCACCACCTTCTGCCTCTCCTCGCAGCACGACAGACGAATCTACCGAGCTCTCCAAGAGGCAGTGCCCGCCACACTGCACACTGAACGGCATGAGATCGGCCAACAAAAGCCACACTGCACACACACACACACACACGCAGCGTGAGCGGTCTGGGCAGGCCTCCGGTGGGGCAGGCGAGGCAGGCGCGATGGCATCGAGGCTTTTGGAGAGCATGGAGGACGTGCGGCGGGAGGTGGAGCATCTGCGCACTGTGGAGGGTCAAGGAGGGGGCACCGCCGAGGCGCGATCTGGAGGGGCACGGGCAGGCATAGGCGGGCTCAGCCAGGCGGCGTCAAGTGTCGAGGATATCTTGAATGAGTGGGATGACCTTTTGTCGCCGGGCCCGGGGAGTGGGGTCTGGACTCAGGAGCAGAGTGGGGCCTCGCCGGAGCAAGCAATGGCCTTGGCTGAGGGAGGGGTGGCCACCTTGATGGGGGCGAGCAGGCGGGTGGCCGGCCTTCTTGGGGGGGTTGAGGCAGTACCCGTCAGAAGGGTACCACAGGGACAGCCACATCCCATCATCCAAATCATTCCAGTGGCCGTCCCCGTTCACAACGAGATGCCAGTACCCCATAAAGTGGCATACACACACACACACACATTCTGGCCGTGGCGTGGGTGGGCAAGCTCTCTTGAGACCAGGCTGTAGGCGGCAGCGGGGTGATGTGGGGTGTGGGCTTGGTGGTGGAGGGGTGGCTCGATTGGCGGGGGTGAGCCGGCTCCAGAGACACAGCGGCAGTGCGCCGGCAGGACAGCCGCAGAGGGGCTCAGGTGGCCCAGTGAGGCTCAGGGAGCAGAGGGGTGGTCTTGCGCGTGGGCTTGGTGGTGGAGATATGGCTCGCGCAGCTCGGGGGGCAGGGATGAACCGGCTGCATGCGTAAGGCAGCAGTGCGCCGAGCGTGCGAATGCAGAGGGGCTCGGGTGGCTCAGCGAGGCTTAGGGGATCCCATGCTTCACTAGTGAGCTCCGGAGATTCCGGATAAGTGTCCCGAAGTATGTGCTGAATCCTTTGATCCCCGGCGCGGGCACATAGTGCAGCCGGTCTCCTGTGGCTACAGTTTGCCAAAGGAGTCGCTCCAAGGATAAGCACACACTCCGTTTCGGCTTGTCAATGACAAAAATGCACATCAATGCCCACTAAGTCTCTACGTAAGAGATGCCAGCTACTTCATACAACATTTTATCAAGACTATTGCATGACCAAACCCTGCATGGCTGCTGTAACACAAACGTACATTAAATAATGATAATGATAATGATAATGATAATGATTAGTGCAAAAACCACCCACAGAAATATGTGCGAACAATTATACGGTGTTCTTGGCAGCTACACACTGCAATCCAAAACTGGCACCCCCAAGTGATCTGGCAGGATAAATCGTGTGCCTCAGGTAAACATTTCAAGGGGCGCTGGGGGAGGGGTCATTTCTGGGAGGGGTGCCAGCACCTAAACTCGCTCTTCAACTCCTGTTCTAGTCAGACTGTTGTCTGGACGTTCATCATGCATATACAATTATGCACTCGGGATGTGCATTTGACTGTGGGGAAATATCCCATCCAATTGTAAAAGTCATGAATGATACGTGACCCGACTTCTGATGTGCGACCGTAGACTTAGTGGGACTACCTGTACATTCCGCAGATATATGCATGCATGCCGTATATTACTACGAGTCGTTGGTGGACCAAAGGATGGACTTGAGTTCAATGCACATGACTGTGCTACAGGTTCAGCCACAAGCAACGCACTTGCCCGCGGTAAGAAGGAAGTGACAGAGATTGTTACCAACAACATTATCACTTCTACATCGTATGCCTCGTTGTCCTCCATCCATTTCTCCTGACGGTCTATACTCGCGGCTCCCATCTTATCAAAGCCTCCCGGCAATCCTTGATGTGGGGCCATGCCATAGCCTGAGGCCATTTCCAACGTACTGCACTCCGCTTCCTTGCGAAAATAAACGCACAGATGAGTGTTAGATGTTCGTCGATTGATCGCGCATCGCGCTGATGTTATCAAGCAAGGCCAGGATACGCAGTGGCCGCAAAATATTCCAATCCAGCACAAATAAGAGAAACCGGGAATACGGTGTTGACAACGGACTGAGAAAACAATCCAACAATTCAACCCCCCACCCCCGCCATAGAATGATCCATACATGCATCTATCTACTTCCAGGTTCACACGGGAATTCGTGTATAATTAGCCAGCTTGAAGCAGTGAATTGGCTTCTCAATGCCATGCATGCCAAAAGCGGGAATGCATAGCATTATGGTATTCACGCTGGCTTACCACCACACATTGTGCGATTTATACCAAGCAACAGAGGAGATACATAGCATCTCCTTGGAGTGGATGCATGCAGTACATACAACTCACCTTTGGCCGCCCAATGGCTGTGACATATATTCCGCCGTCTACGACTTCCAAGTTTAGGAACCCCACTGCGAATCCCGGAGAAGTGTTAGACACATATGATAGACATAGAATGCAACCATGCAATATTTCAATCAATCATCAGGAAGACATGCAGATGACCACGAGGTTCGCGACATGCATGCTTGGCAAATGATTAAGAAATATGGAGATTGTTAGAAATCAGAGTGAACAATAAGAACACTTGCTGCAAGATTCAGGGTTGCAATCAATTAAGAGTGTGAGAGTTTGCCAACCAGCGATTCACTGTAACAGTAATGGAAAAAGTGCCCCTCCCTACTTAGTTTCTTTTGAGGTTTCCAATCCTTTCAGCAGGATTAGCCACAATCACTGAGAATGAATGAAAGGTCCGCAGCGCTTGACATAGGCTTGAGGTATGACTATGCTGAATTTTTGTTGATTGTTGTGTGCATGTGTGCAAGCTTATTACATTCTTGTATTCACATTTCCGGACGCTCACCAGATGCGTTTTTGTCCATACTGGAAGGTGGCAATGCCCATAATTGGTGCACATGAGAGCATGTAGATATTGTTCCCTCCTCTTCATCCTCCGCAGTTCCGTCCTCGGTGATATTTGATACCTCAAAGGATTGTGCTGAAACACCCACAATGTTGACGGCAGAAGTGTTCACTAATTCACAACCTAGCACTGCTGACGTCCTGTTTATGGCAACCACGCTCACTGCTCCCAAGCAGAACATATCACCCGGACTGCGATGATTCGCAATTGCAGACGTGGAGGTGCTGATAAATATATCTCCCCCTCCGATAATGGCGTTTGCGGCGTCATCAATATAGCCCAATCGTATGTAATGCCCGTTCTTGTCAGGATTCGGTGCGGGTCCCTTATTCGTGACTAAATCATTATAAGCCTCGTCAGGATTTGAATCCAGCCGTCTGCATCAAGCCATGCATACAATTCCAAATGTCAGCCTAGTCTCAAATAAACAGCACTTCCACAATGCATGTGGCTTTTGATATACCCACCAAGTGTCGTGCAGTGTGCAAACCGGAGTTAGCCTGGCCAACACCCCAGCAGTGGATAGAAAAAACGTAAGAGAGCCATCACTTGCACATAGCCCGAGTGCCGTTCGGCGCGCCAAATGATGGGGCCAGCTCCCCGATTCGGAAATGTCACGGACGATAGGCTTTGCCCTTTGGGACGCGGCGGGTGCGCTTGGGGGTATGCGCATATATGGTGACTCGTAGGGTTTTACGAGGAGGTGGCCGCTGCGAGTTGTTTGCATAGTGTGACATACTGGATCGGTGGGCGTGGCACAACATCCGTGCCAGCAGGTGATGAAACGAGTGGGCGGCGGGTACACTTTGTGTTTGTTTGCATTGCGTATAAAAAACATTGGCTTGCCTCCGGTGCGTGTATCAGAATGGCGGACGGTAGCGTGTAGCGTGTACCACTTCAAAAGTCCCAGCAACGATCAGCCCTGCGAGCTGTGAAAGGGCTGTAAGCAACAAAACGTCGTCTGTATGTGGTTCGTCAATTATAGACAAACTATTTCAATTTTGTTATACGTTTGCACTTTGACTCATATGAGACTTCTTCTCCTTGCACTACTGCTTATTTTAGCGAGTGCATGAATACATTAAAATTCAACTCAACAATTGAGTGCAAAAGGTATATATGTCTGTGTGCTAGACTGAGATGGACTTCCTTAGTGGCCCTACTTGTGTACTCGATTACAGGCCGGCGGAGGCGTCGGAGGGGCGGCTTTTTAGGATCCCTTGCAAATAGTTTAGGAGCTGGGGGACAGAAAATGGCGTCTGAATGGGGGTGGGGTAGAAACGGTAGGGCTTCGCCAGAGCACGCATGCATGCCTGGCTGGGGACTGCTGGGCAACTGGCCGGGCAAGTAAGGGGTTGTGTCTGAGGGTGCTGAGCGTAGGCAACAAACCTGAAGAGGTGCGTGGCATGGCTCTTGAATGTGGGGGCTTGGACATTGGATGCACTTGATTGAATAGAATATCGCGCAAACCTCTGGAGGGTGCGAATTACATTACACACATACATATCAAGGTCTTGGTAACACGAATATAAGGGCCTGTTGCACAAAAGTTCAAGTTTGCGTTGATTGAGTGTGGTATCCTTGGAATTTGCTGACTCTGGTAGAAGAAATCAACTGATGGATATCTAGTTGATGGCGCAATACAGACACGCGCCCTAACGGTCGCTATTTTCTTCCCAATCATTATTGTGATCATTGCATGTTAAGAGGTCAACCGGTCAAAAATGCAACTTGAACCTTTGTGGCATATGCCCTTAGCAATACCAAGACCTTGATATTTATACAATGAAAATAATTCAGAAGAAGTGGTTTTGGGGGGTCGGTGTTGACACATACACCAAATTCCTGAGCAGAGTCCACTGGGGGCGAGTCCAACGATCTCGACAATTACTGTGTTCACTTACAATAATTGGAAGCACGCACGGCAACAAATAAACATGAGTTGTGACATCTCGCCATGCATGCCAGAACAGACAGTGATGCCGAGGCATCGATACTTCGATAGGGCAGCAAACCGGTTCTGGTTATTAACCTCCACCAGTATGCAGGGCTCGCCAGCAGGCAGGTCGTCCCGGTACAATAATGTATCAAGGTATTTATGGTATGGATGAGTTAGCAAGGGTCATGGTGTGCACAAAGTTGGCCTTTTGTAGATCTATAATTATAGCGACCTTCTCGATTCAAATATCTCATTAGGCACGGGCACAAGCAAGCCGCTATTCTCAATCCCTTGGAGGGTCACTTCATTCTGGATGCTCATCAGCAGGCTGTCGTATGAAATTGTGCGTAGGCAAGGAAGCTGATGTTGAGCGTGGCTCCGATAAAAATGATATCCAGCAAAGTCGGCATTGCTTCGTCTTTGAGCTGATTGTGCAAGCTAGTGAGAGCCTCAGACAGCCCCAACAACATTGACTATATACAGTTTTCACACTGGCTTGTCACCATGGATTGTGCAATTTGTACCAATCAAGCAACAGAGACACCAAATATATAATTAAATCAGATGGTGCTAATCATGACGTGTGTCCCGGCGCAACGGGGCATACAAGGCTACACACAAAGCGATTCACAGTGTGAAACACACATAGGCATGACTTTACAACATTGACTGTTTTCCTACCAGGTAGCTGGCAGGGAGGCAGGAAGCGTCTGAGCTGCCCGGAGCCTCAAGCTAAAATGCGTGGTATCAGGTTTCGCCTCCCATCCCTTGAGTTGTCACACCCCTTTCACACTACTGACGAGCGAGCTGGAAGACAAAATGACTTATTGCTAGAATTTGATAGGTAGTATTGGCCACGAAGTAGTAATAAATAGTTTGAATTGTATAATTTGAACTGCAAAATTCAACGAATTACAGAATAATTTAAAGCGGGATGTCATTATGCCAAATCGTACCGAAAGGCGCTCTCCACTTCGCTATACAGAAGGCGCTCCCCGAGGATTACGTCATCCAACTCTACCACACCTGCCACACACCCACACTGAACGGCATGAGATCGGCCAACAAAAGCCAGCCCATCATCATCCCAGTGGATGTGAGAAGCAAATCAAGAGCAGGGCGGGGCCGTGACAAGATACCACAAACACATACATATTCCCAACCCAAATGCAAAGCAGCATGGAAAGATGATACGATGTGACCGATCGTCGCCAAACAATTGTTGGTCTCTGGGTTACGGAATAAGCGGACCCTGCTGGCATGCCCCCCAGTGGCTCCCGGTCGATGGATGGGACCTGTTGGTCCATGGTTATGTCATGAATGCAGTCACACCACACAGCATGGACACCCCATGTCAAAAAAAGGAAACATGAGGGCACCTAAGTGCTCCCCACAAAAATCAAGGGAAAACACAGAAGGTGTACTTCACCACCTTCTGCCTCTCCTCGCAGCACGACAGACGAATCTACCGAGCTCTCCAAGAGGCAGTGCCCGCCAGAATGGCACCACAGGGATAACCGCCTCCCAAAACCCACTTCCACCCGGCGGTCGTCCCTGTTCACAGCGATCCGCCAGTACTTCATATCAAGGTCAAAGAACACAAGTCCCCCGGCATGTGTAATAACCATGAGCACTGTACACGGAGAGGGAGCTAGCGTCAGACGGATCCAAGACACTCCCAAAAAGCGAGCCGTAAACGAATCCCCGACGCACTCAAAGAGGCAGTACCCATCAGAAGGGTACCACAGGGACAGCCACAATCCCATCATCCAAATCATTCCAGTGGCCGTCCCCGTTAACAACGAGATGCCAGTACCCCCAAAAAGTGGATGTCGATCACCAGTCCCCCGGCAGGTGAAAAAGCCCCAAGGCACTGGACACAAATAGAGCCAGCCGCAGACGAATCCCCGACGCCCTCGAAGAGGCAGTACCCGTCAGAAGGGTACCACAGGGACAGCCACATCCCATCATCCAAATCATTCCAGTGGCCGTCCCCGTTCACAACGAGATGTCAGCACCGCATAACACACACTGAACGCCATGAGATCGGCCAACAAAAGCCAGCCCACCATCATCCCAGTGGATGTGAAAAGCAAATCAAGAGCAGGGCGGGGCCGTGACAAGATACCACAAACGCATACATATTCCCAACCCAAATGCAAAGCAGCATGGGAAGATGATACGATGTGACCGATCGTCGCCAAACAACTGTTGGTCTCTGGGTTACGGAGTAAGCGGACCCTGCTGGCATGCCCCCCAGTGGCTCCCGGTCGATGGATGGGACCTGTTGGTCGATGGTTATGTCATGAATGCAGTCACACCACACAGCATGGACACCCCATGTCAAAAAAAGGAAACATGCGGGCACCTAAGTGCTCCCCACAAAATTCAAGGGAAAACACAGAAGGTGTACATCACCACTTTCTGCCTTTCCTCGCAGCACGACAAACGAATCTACCGAGCTCTCCAAGAGGCAGTGCCCGCCAGAATGGCACCACAGGGATAACCGCCTCCCAAAACCCACTTCCACCTGGCGGATAAGCATAAACTGAACGGCATGAGATCGGCCAACAAAAGCCAGCCCACCATCATCCCAGTGGATGTGAAAAGCAAATCAAGAGCAGGGCGGGGCCGTGACAAGATACCACAAACGCATACATATTCCCAACCCAAATGCAAAGCAGCATGGAAAGATGATACGATGTGACCGATCGTCGCCAAACAACTGTTGGTCTCTGGGTTACGGAGTAAGCGGACCCTGCTGGCATGCCCCCCAGTGGCTCCCGGTCGATGGATGGGACCTGTTGGTCCATGGTTATGTCATGAATGCAGTCACACCACACAGCATGGACACCCCATGTCAAAAAAAGGAAACATGCGGGCACCTAAGTGCTCCCCACAAAATTCAAGGGAAAACACAGAAGGTGTACTTCACCACCTTCTGCCTCTCCTCGCAGCACGACAGACGAATCTACCGAGCTCTCCAAGAGGCAGTGCCCGCCAGAATGGCACCACAGGGATAACCGCCTCCCAAAACCCACTTCCACCCGGCGGCCGTCCCCGTTAACACACACACTGAACGGCATGAGATCGGCCAACAAAAGCCAGCCCACCATCATCCCAGTGGATGTGAAAAGCAAATCAGGAGCAGGGCGGGGCCGTGACAAGATACCACAAACGCATACATATTCCCAACCCAAATGCAAAGCAGCATGGAAAGATGATACGATGTGACCGATCGTCGCCAAACAACTGTTGGTCTCTGGGTTACGGAGTAAGCGGACCCTGCTGGCATGCCCCCCAGTGGCTCCCGGTCGATGGATGGGACCTGTTGGTCCATGGTTATGTCATGAATGCAGTCACACCACACAGCATGGACACCCCATGTCAAAAAAGGAAACATGCGGGCACCTAAGTGCTCCCCACAAAATTCAAGGGAAAACACACAAGGTGTACTTCACCACCTTCTGCCTCTCCTCGCAGCACGACAGACGAATCTACCGAGCTCTCCAAGAGGCAGTGCCCACCAGAATGGCACCACAGGGATAACCGCCTCCCAAAACCCACTTCCACCCGGCGGTCGTCCCCGTTCACAGAGATCCGCCAGTACTTCATATCAAGGTCAAAGAACACAAGTCCCCCGGCATGTGTAATAACCATGAGCACTGTACACGGAGAGGGAGCTAGCGTCAGACGAGTCCAAGACACTCCCAAAAAGCGAGCCGTAGACGAATCCCCGACGCACTCAAAGAGGCAGTACCCGTCAGAAGGGTACCACAGGGACAGCCACATCCCATCATCCAAATCATTCCAGTGGCCGTCCCCGTTCACAACGAGATGCCAGTACCCCATAAAGTGGGTGTCGATCACCAGTCCCCCAGAAGGTGAAAAAGCCCCAAGGCACTGGACATAAATAGAGCCAGCCGCAGACGAATCCCCGACGCCCTCAAAGAGGCAGTACCCGTCAGAAGGGTACCACAGGGACAGCCACATCCCATCATCCAAATCATTCCAGTGGCCGTCCCCGTTCACAACGAGATGTCAGCACCGCATAACACACACTGAACGCCATGAGATCGGCCAACAAAAGCCAGCCCACCATCA
>LGRX02009733.1:10792-33624 GCA_001247695.2 Cymbomonas tetramitiformis | reverse complement strand
TTTTTCTGTTTTGCAGTCATTTTACAGACGAAATTAGCTCCCCAGCACCCCGTGAATATGGCCCGATGTGAAATTCCGCTTCACACTGCCTAGGGATGACCTCCAAATAATTCTCACCAACTCTAGTAACTTCCCCGTATCACTCACATATCTCACGCGCCCGCAAGATATGCAATTTCTGTACCGCAGCCCTTCTGCGCCCCGTTAGCAGCCTGGTGGCCACCGCGGTGATCAAAAATGTGAAATATTGCCTTTGAATGATTTCTTTTAACAACTAAGTACTTCCTGAAACTTCTTGCGACTTCTAAATGCCATTTTCATCGATTATGCAATTTATAGTGCAAGGCCGTCCACCTAGCCGTGCTACATGCCCCTAGCACCACCGAAGAGGATACGTCGGTGTGGGGAGGGCGAGAAGGCCAAAGGCGAAAAATGCGGGAAGTGCGCGCGATGAACTGCCTGCACTTTGCAAAAGCGATGATGGAGGGGCCAAGGCGGTTGTGAGCAACGCCGATAGCACCACCAGATGTCACCAGACGAAAGCCACGAGATGCTCCGGGCGAAAGCGGAAAATGCGGATAGACGAGACCGTCGGAGTCAAGGCACTCGTTCTCGCTGATGTCGAAATTGTCGGAGTCGTGCTGGGTGTCTGGTGCGTAAGCACCACCAGACACCACCAGACCAAAGCCAAGGGTAGAATGTCGTCGATGTAGTCGAAGAGATGCCAACGCTGAACGCACACCGGCCATACGCGCACGCTGGCGCGCATTGGACATGGCCGCTGACCGCTGAGTGCAGAAATTTGCAAACCCAAGGATAGGGTCCACAAACGAAAAGAGAACTTTTCGTAAAATTAAGCAAATCGGGCGATGAAAAAGTCTAATTGGGGTAGAATCCGACGAGGAAAACGCCGGTCAGGTCAAAAACGCCGTGCGATAAGCAAATATTCCGGCAGCAGAGGCGCTGCTGGCCAGAGTGTCGGTAAATGTCGGTAGAAGTGTCGGTCAAGTTGAGTGGTAACGCACAAAAAAGTGCGCAAAATGTCGGTACTAAAAGAAATGTCGGTACTAAGAAATGTCGGTACTAGGGGTGACCTTTGCGAAGGCAAGGAGGTCGATTGTCGGAAGTAAAATGTCGGAAGTGTCGGTACTACGTAGGTTTAATGTCGGTACTAAAAAAGTGTCGGATAGAATCGCAGGGCGCGAAGCGGACGGAGAACGTAAGAAACAACACCTCTGAACGTAGGTGGGTCCAGACCTGATGTGAAAGCAGATAATATATAATATATATGCTTGCACTGGAAAATGTCAAGGCAGTGAGATAGGGTTTCTCGGTTCGGCTAAAGTCAGATTAAACTGGGAGATAAACGGGTTTAAGCTGGCGGACGGACCGTGACACACGAGCGGAGCAAACAGCAGGCACTGCAAGTGACATCCGAGCAGGCGAGGGGTGACACAGGGTACCACAGACCTCCCCCCTTATGGGGGGTGAAAGTCAGTGTTCCCATGAGACCTACCGGAATATCCTAGTTCTCTAGATATCAGAGGGTCTCGAACTCTGTCTGGATAAACTCTCATCATAATATAAACCCTAAGCTAGATATACTCCGAACGGTCTCGCAACGGTAACGGAGTCTAGCCTACCTGTGACACAGCGTGTGTCACAGCACGAGCCTACAGATCAGTCAGCAGTCCAGTGTTGGCCTAGCTGTCATAGGTGCCTGCACCGGGACTCCCAGTCAGGGCTGCCTATACACATTCCAGCAATTTATGTAGACTCTCTCTCTTTATATCAAGATAACTTTTACCGTTCTGATTCCGGAAACCCTCTATCCTAGGGTTTAACCAACTTATATAGATATATTACTACCCAGCTATATATCTAGCATTTTTTGTCCTCACATTGAGCTCGTTTCCTGATTTCTCGGGTTGAAGGTTTTGTTAGATATATAGGTCTGCTGTATATATCTAGCTAGTTGATATAAACCCTGAGTTGAGGGTTCCGGAATCAGAACGATAAACGTCTGCTTGATAATAAAAGTGAGATATACACCAATACCTAACGGGCGTTTCCCGTCTACTGGCGACGATCACCCAGCCTACTGTACTCGATAGGAAGTGGCAAGTGACAGATTGAGCTGTGAGTGTGTCACATCCAGCACACCACCTAGGGTGGTGACCGGAGCTAGTGGCGAAACGAAGCAACAAACTCCCTACTCAACTTCAGGAGGAAACTGTAGCACAACTGGGGGCCTGTACTCTTGGTCAGGGCGGTCCCAACTCACAACAAAGATTACCAGATACGATTGTTAAGTGCTAAAACCCTAAACACAACTCAAATTCAAGGAGCTCTTCCACATGACACCCATGACAGCGGGTAAATGACCATCTAGGAAACGATTGTTATCGGGGAAAATGTCATTTTACCCGCGCCAAAAATGACTTTCGACAGGCAGTCAGTCCACTCCACTTTACATATCCTACGTCCCTACAAAATAAGGATTATTCCAAGGGCTTGGACCGTCGGCTTGGAACCCCATAGGACCCGGTAGGACAGGTATGTGTTTGAGAGGCGTTGGCGTTAACACTGGGAATTCCAAGGGCTTGGACAGCAAATGTCCAGGTCCAAGCCCCGTCCAAGCCGCGGTCCAAGGGCTTGGACCTGGACATTTGCTATCCAAGCCCTTGGAACCCCCTTGGAATTTACATAAAATTCCAATCGGTTTCCAAGCCGTTGGACCGTCGGTTTGGAATACCGTAGGACCCATTTGGACCGTCGGCTTGGAACCCCGTAGGACATATTATGATTGATGATTCCAATGGGGTTCCGCGGCCTGGACGCGGCTTGGACCATAATAACCCAAACGTTCCAACGGCTTGGCCGCACTTGGAATGCTGGGACCCGTCTGGACCGACCGTCGGCTTGGAACCCCGTAGGACCTGTTATGATTGATGATTCCAATGGGGTTCCGGCGGCCTGGACGCGGCTTGGACCAAATAATAACGACATTCCAAACGGGTTCCAGCGGCTCGGCAACAGCTTGGAACGCATTAGGACCCGTCTGGACCGTCGGCTTGGAACCCCGTAGGACCTGTTATGATTGATGATTCCAATGGGGTTCCGGCGGCCTGGACGCGGCTTGGACCAAATAATAACGACATTCCAAACGGGTTCCAGCGGCTCGGCAACAGCTTGGAACGCATTAGGACCCGTCTGGACCGTCGGCTTGGAACCCCGTAGGACCTGTTATGATTGATGATTCCAAAGGGGTTCCGGCGGCCTGGACGCGGCTTGGACCATATAATGACGACATTCCAAACGGATTCCAACCGTTTGGACTGCATTAGGAACCGTCTGGACGTCGGCTTGGAACTCAATGGGACCTTTTATAGTGGTTATTTACAAAAATGTTCCAGCCACCCGGAACTACGGTTCCAACTGTAAGGACCGGTATATGTCCATCCGCTTGGAACTATGGTTCCAATCTGGTTTTGTTCTATATACATACAAACAGGTATCAAGGGCTTGGAACCATTGGTCCACAAGCTTGCTATTATGCATATGCAGTACAAAGGTGCTATTGATATGTATTGCTGTTTGAAATATTTACACAAAGAATCGTAAAGGTTCTCTATTGCTTGGTCTGGTCTCTAACAAGCTCTATAATCTGACAAAAATAGCAGTCATGCTGCCGCATCTCCCTCACTATCCTCATCCTCATCCCCTTTTTCATCATCCTCATCCTCGTCATTATCTTTACCAACATCTTCACCCTCCTTTTCAACGACGACCTCCTCACCCTTTTTCTCTTCCTCCTCTTTCTTTTGCTGCTTGCTGCTTCCTTCAGGAGCAGCAGCTTTCCTTTTCTTGCCGAAGTCGACGTTCTTATCGGTTTGCACCGTGCTGTTTCTTACATATTTTGTGGGGATCCTGCGGAGTACAGACGGCGGGAACGGTCAGTCCAAGCAAGGGCTTGGAACGGCCCGTCCAAACCTGGGACGGTGTGTTTTGCGTAAAACAACACATACGCGTAAGTCAAAAGAAAATAGTAAAACAATGGGTAGGGACTAACCAGACTGTGGGCTTGTTTTTTACGGCGGGGACAATAGAGGACTCGTCGTGGACGAGGTCCTCGCCCTTGATCTTTGTGTCCTTGGCCATTTTCTTTTTTAAAAGTTTGATGCCCTCCGCATGGTGGGAGAGCATGCGGAAGATGTAGTCTTTGTTATCCTCGTCCTTTATTGCGTAGAGGGTTACCTCCACGCAGTCCTTGGGCACGACAAGTCCCTTAAGACTTGCCACGCCCGTTGGGCCCTCCCCCACCACGTCTAACAAACCGCGCGCGATGCAAAACTTTGAGATGTTCGTGAAGGAATCCGTGTCCGCTGGCGGCCGCGACTTGTGCCCCTTCTGGGCACCGTGGAATATTTCGACGAAGCGACCGCTGTTGAGCTTACCATCTTCTTCGCAGTGTCGACAACGGATCCGGGTCCAATCCGAATTCGTAGGACGGATCCAGAAATCTTTCAGGCTTCGACGCTTCGGATCCAGCAATTTGTCTGGATCCGTTCGTATCTGTACCTGTCGGAGCCAACGAAAATCAGGCTTCGTTCGAACGGATACACGAAATTTCAGGATTGTCACTGTATCCGTACTCAAAAATCCGGAAAATGTCTGGATTAGTCTCCGTGGATCCGTTATATTCCATGCTGCCGAACGAAAAGTCAAATGTCAAATTATCAATTGTGATATGAATTTCGATTGTCAAGGGATATACACTAATCAAAATGTGGGCAAATGTCACGGAATTATCCTCTTAGCACATCTGGGAAAGCAGGGCCATATTGGCAAACACCCTAAAGGATGTGGGTTCAAATTTTTACTTGGCAGGTTTGGATTCGCAGAATCGTCGGAATTGACGGATTTTTTACGGATCAGGATTCGATGCTTCGAATCCAGTAGAATTTCAGGATCTGCC
The DNA here is from genome assembly GCA_001247695.2 of Cymbomonas tetramitiformis. Classification (NCBI taxonomy): domain Eukaryota; kingdom Viridiplantae; phylum Chlorophyta; class Pyramimonadophyceae; order Pyramimonadales; family Pyramimonadaceae; genus Cymbomonas; species Cymbomonas tetramitiformis. Next base: position 28,646 of record LGRX02009733.1, on the reverse strand, counting down.
CGTATCTGTATCTTTCGAAGCCGCTTAAATTGAGGATTCGATAGGTCGAATTCTGATTTGTGTCCGGATCCGGAGCAACGAATCCGGATCCGTTGTCCACACTGCTTCTTCGCTCTCGCTCAACGGTTCCTGTATATTCGAAACGAAAGACACAACAATATGTCAGTCACGGGTGGAACGGTGGTTCCAAAGGCTTGGACGATATTTAAAAAACGGTTCCAAAGGAGTTCCAAAGGGGTTCCAAAATAGTTCCAAACGCTGGGAATAGGCCCGTGCTCGTGCGTGAAATAAAGTTACTTAAAGAAACCCGTGGACTCACAGTTCCAGTTGTTTGGAACCACGGTTCCAGCGGTAGTACACACCTTTTGCTTTTGCGGAGGGGGCTCCTCCACCTTGACTTTCTTCTCTTCTTCTTCGCCTTGTCCATCGTCTGGGATGGACTCCTTTGTCCATCCATTGATAGATTTTACGGCATCATAGAGCGGCCCCGACTTCGGACGCCCAGCCTCCTGGAAGTTGAGGATCGCCTCGGTCTCAGCAGCGGTGATCAAGGACTCGGCTCTTCCAAATAATAATGGCACAAAAGGCGGCGAGACGAAAAACAATTACTTTTCAACTCACTAAAAAACATTTTTTACCGTGCGCGTGCCCTGAGTGCAGCTCCGCCTTCCGTTTGGTTTGATATAACTCCGCGTATAACGTCGAACGTCCTTACCTTTCCAGCTTTGCAGTTGACGCGGATTGAATTTAGAAAAAATCCGTAACATAGAAGTTGGATACGCTTTGCTGAATCTTTAGAAGAGTCTTTTTTAAATAGTTTGCATGTTACCGAATTTCGAGTTCGGGTCTCAGTTGCAAGAAGTTGACCGCCTTCGCTGGTGGCACGAGGGCCACCGTGCAAGCTCTGAATTTCCACTTTGAGGCTCCAACAATTATGGTGGACTCTACACTGCATGCCTGAACGGCAAACTTTGTGACACGCTTTTTCGACCTTACAGCAAGGGTTTTACGTTTTCTTTGGAAGGGAGCAGCGCGTCCAGAGAGGAATTCTCTGGCGGAACTTTCGCGTTCTCGGGTTTAATCACCCGTGCTCCCCCCTCTAACTCTTGTGTGCTTTAATGTCTGCAGATGAGCCTGGTGAGTTCGAAAAAAACTCCCGAGAACATATGGCAAAGGAATATTTTTCGCCGCGGGTTGGTCTCAGCTATTAAGCAACTGCCTTTTCCAATTCACGATAAGTGATAATATTCGTTTTTCGCAGGCTACAATAAAAGATGAGCCTCGGCGCAGCGAAATTCGTTCTGAGAGTGCAGCAAGCTCGCTGCAGCCTGCGAGTCTCATATTTTTACTTTAGTCTGGCTTCCTTATGGCAAAGGCTTGCACGTCTGTGCATACTTTTGTACAATTTTCGTCCTGAATTCATGCGGTACTTTTGGGGCTGCAGTCTGGGTGTTGGGGTGAACCCCACTCAGCTTGGGTTGAATTCCCAACAGTCCGGGGGGGGGGATGCAAGTGCCGCAGGTGTAGAGCGAAGAGCCTCCTCTTGTGGAAGGAGTTGAAACGGGTCGCATCACCATACTGGAAGGGAATACCCCAACCTGTTTGCTGCACGTTTCATAGGGAACTAGAGTGAACCCTGACTGCGTGTTGCAGGAATCAACACGCAGTCAGGGAACGATGAGCTCGGGAAGGTGTGCATAAGAAAAGCGATATTTTTCGGGTCTGTAGTCTGAGTATTGGGGCTCACGCCGCTCAGCTTGGGTTAAAATCCCAACAGTTCCGGGGATTGCCGGAACCGACGGCAACCGTACGGGGTGACATCGCCGTCGGTTCCGTAGGCACCAGCACAGAGATGCCTTGGTGAAGCACTTAAAAATATATATATGAATAGCCACGTGCATAACTTGTCTATTTGGTATTGCGCTCCCTCTGCGTGTGAGGGAGGCGCTTGCAAGTGTAGAGTAAAGGTCTGCGCATCCGTTGCATCGGCTGCTGTTCATTGTAAGGCTGAAAATGGTCGGGATCTTCGATCACGAGATGTAACAGGCTGCCGTATGTTTATGTTGTGAAAAAGCATATAAACTAGTTTGTGGTATATGCACTCTTGTTGTAGAACTAGAGTTGAATAGGTTACTTTTTGGTATTATTATTGTTAATAACAATATTTTAACGTTATAACGAATAGCATAGCCTGTGATCCAAATTGTGGTTTCACCACTCCTAGGACTTTTTGTCGTACCTATAGCCTTTGTAGATACATATATAATAACTTCACATCTGGAATTCGGCGTTCAGTTCTGAATGCGTAATCGACTGTTCCCCGTTCCCCCCCGTTGCGGAGCGCTCGTGTAACAAAGACGACACGTCACGATCCCCGTTCATGCATCGCCTGAGAGCGTGCTCATAACGATGGTGATGATCCGCGATCCGCGTTCTCGTTTCGCTTTGGATCGTAAACCGTCATCGGAAATCCCGAACGCACTGCACCGTTTCTTCGCGTTCCAGTAATCGATGACATCAGAAATGTCAATGACATCAGATGTCAGCAGAAATGTCACTGGCGCGCCATGGCGCATGGACACAGTATCGTGAGCTCTTGACTTCCCATTTAGTCTTACGTGCGTCTCCGAAGTTTGAAAGCACGGAGCCGAAAACCACACTGCAAACTCTGATTAGATCAGCCTAAATAATTTGATTGTATTGTGTTGCTAGTATAAAATAGTTTCTGATATTTTCGCGTACCGTATATTTTCCGCAGGTGGTTGGTCATTGCGTGGTCGCCGCAAGCAAGATGCGTTTGGTGTTTACGTAACCCACACACCCACGCACTTTGTCGCTTGCCCAAAACTATGATTTACCCCATAATTTTCGAACGAAATTTTGAGAGTAGATCCCGCCTGCGCACCTATTTTCCTTTCGTAATTCACTTACAGTGTTCGCAATTTGAAGTCCATGAGCACGTTTGAAAATGGTCCATGGCCGTTGGTCACCCACGGAATGAGCGGACACCATTCCCGCCAGGTGCGCTCACAACCTTTTAGCATGATCGGAAAGGTGCATCTACCTGCGCACCTTGATTCATTGTGATTTCCTGAAGGGCAGGTGAGTTGGTATAGGGACGCTCGACATTTGATGTGGGGCTAGGAGCTCCCACGTTACGTGATGATTAAGTGATTTTTAAGTACTTGTTTTGTGTGCGTTATCTGCCTTTAGGCTAGCTAGTTGGAAAAATGTGCTTTCAAATTGAATTCTTCGATAGAATTTTACAAGTGTGTGTGCCTGTTTGCATGTTTTTACTGGATCGTGAAAAACTGGGCCTTTTCAGCTTCTAAAAAGGCCCAGTCTAAGTTCCAAGTGTCGCAACTCAAAATTGCATAACAACCGCCCCATGGCTCTTGGCGAGGAGGCGGGATATAAATATCCGACGCACCGATCCCAGTTACCACCCCAATTGCTTTTGGGCTCTGGTGGTGTGGAAACACTGGGAATCTAAGGTATGTCTCCATGCTTTCCGTAGCATGTCTTTTGCAGTCATTGCTACTACAGTTAGTAGCAGTGCAACTTGTAGCGCGATTTGCACTTGCATAAATAGCGAGTATCGTGATATAGGTGCTTGTAGTTTTTAAGGTCCGACGATGCGAACTTTGTTTTAGATAGACAGTTCGCTCAAATGAGGCTGGGAGTGCGTTAGCCTTCGGCACGCCCTGGGGTGAAACCCAACCCAGCCAATTTAAGGTACGCTCTTGTCCTTGTTTGAGCTTTTTATTGCATCGCACTTGGTTTAGTCTTTCTTTTAATTAAGAGAGTCGGGTGTGTGTCGGGATAGTGACGGCAGGGAGCTTTTCACTTGTTCAACGACTCGATGAGGGATGGCCTTGCATAGTCAACACAGGTATATGCCTCGTGACAAGTTGCTCGAATAGTATGCAATTATGATTTTGCTAGACTAGTTTGCACTTAAATAAACTTGCTTTCAATTGTCCTGTCGGCACAATTTGCTGGTTAGTATTTCTTGCACAGTCACACGATTTTAGATTTTAATAAGAATCGTGTAAGGCATCAAACTGCATCTGTCCTTCACAAAAAAAACCTGAATGCCTAGGACAACAACATCGCTCCTTGCCTTCACTGTAGGTAGAACCTAGAGTTCCTCAGTCTAAATATGCGATTCAGTGGGGAGGACACTGTTATCGTGCAATCCTTTGTGCCTGAACCAGCTCGCGGGAACCATTGCGATTGAACTGCTGTGCCTAGGACAGCAACATCGCTCCTTGCCTTCACTGTAGGTAGAACCTAGAGTTCCTCAGTCTAAATATGCGATTCAGTGGGGAGGACACTGTTATTGTGCAATCCTTTGTGCCTGAACCAGCTCGCAGCTCGCGGTGGAACCATTGCGATTGAACTGCTGGGTAATAGTTAGGCGAACTGGGCCGGATTCCCTTTAGGTAATCCTTCCCCACTTAGAGTGGTGGTTTATTTTTTATTTTCTTTATTTTCTTTTTATCAAACTGTTTTTTTTTAATGTATAGACTTATTTTAGCTATTGACTTTTAGTATTCTATAACGAATATCAACTGTAAGCTCGGTTTTCACATAAGCTGTTTGCATATTTTATTTGGTCGGTGCAAATCCTGCAACCCTATGAGAAATATTTCATTTAGCATAGGTATCAAAATATTACACCTCCTTTGTGGCGTTGCAAAAACGAACTCCCTTGGCCACACATTGGTGATTGCGCCATTGAAGGAACCATTGTGGTCACGCTTTCTACTCTTGTAGAAGAAGGCGCCTGCACCCTTGGTCTGCGGGTTTGTTTGGAGCGCCCTTGATCCGCGAGCAACAAGGTATTGGCCTTGTTGTGATGTATGGCATCTTGGGTTTGAGTAGGTCTGACACTCTTGTGTCTGTGACCACTTGTCTCCCGTGGCGCCACAAAGAGGTGTAATATTTTGATGCAAAAATAATTTTCCACATATGTGCTCCCGTGTTTTAGATCTTTTAGGATATGTGTGATTACTATAAAAGTATGGTATGGTACTGCGCACTTTCTGGTCTTACATAAGATCAAGATAAGCATGTTATTTTTCACTATGTTCTTTGAGGTTTTGGAACCAAGCCATTCTCACACAGCATGGGGTGTTGGGTATGGTAAGGCAGAAACTTCAAAGGAGCGGGACTGTGAAGAACGAACGTGCATTAAGGTAATTGTATTCGCTCTCATAACCTCACAACCCACACTCCGGACCACTCACTAAAAATTCATTACTCACTCTATTACGCATTCACTCAACTCAACTCAGCTCACCTTATCTTAGCTCAGCACTTAGCGCCAAACTCAACGCCAAAGTTGAGCTTAGCTTTTGAGCTCATATCAGCTAAGCGTGTCAGTTTCGCTCACGTCAGCGTGTCAGCTAAGCTCAACTCAGCTCAACTCAACTCAACTCACCTCAACTCTATGAGTGAAAACAACTCAGCTCAGCTCATCTTAGCTCAGCACTTAGCGCCAAACTCAACGCCTGAGTTGAGCTTAGCTTTTGAGCTCATATCAGCTAAGCGTGTCAGTTTCGCTCACGTCAGCGTGTCAGCTAAGCTCAACTCAGCTCAACTCAACTCAACTCACCTCAACTCTATGAGTGAAAACAACTCAGCTCAGCTTATCTTAGCTCAGCACTTAGCGCCAAACTCAACGCCTGAGTTGAGCTTAGCTTTTGAGCTCATATCAGCTAAGCGTGTCAGTTTCGCTCACGTCAGCGTGTCAGCTAAGCTCAACTCAGCTCAGCTCAACTCAACTCAACTCAACTCACCTCAACTCTATGAGTGAAAACAACTCAGCTCAGCTTATCTTAGCTCAGCACTTAGCGCCAAACTCAACGCCTGAGTTGAGCTTAGCTTTTGAGCTTAGCTTAGCTTAGCTTTTGAAAAAAAAACACACATATCCTATCACAGGCATAACAGTGGTATAGAGATACACATATATCCTACCACAGGCATAGCACACGCACAGAGAGGTACACGCGTATCCTAGCATAGGAATAACACAACAGGCACACACATATACACACATATTCCAGTCTATGTTGTATTATCCCGTACCTGTAACTGTGTGTCAGCTCAACTCGGTTTGTCAGCTCCGCTTAGTTTAGCTTGTTAGCTTATATCAGCTCAGCGTGTCAGCTTTGCTCCTGTCAGCGTGTCAACTAAGCTCAACTTAGCTCAACTTAGCTCAACTTAGCTCAACTCGACTAAGCTCTGCTCAACTCGACTCAGCTTTGCCCAACTTTGCTGTTTGCTTTGCTTTGCTTCTCAGTTGAGCTCAGCATGTCAGCTTATGTGTGTTGAGCTTTACCACGATTCGTTCCTCAGGATGGCCACTCAAAACATGGACGTGCGCTACTCGGAGACCAACAAGCAAGCATCACCTTCCCAAAAAGAAAAAAATGCGGATAATAAGACAAAAAAATTCAGCACGAGCAATAGAAGAAAAGGGAAAGAAAACTCTAGAAGCCAGATGGCCAGTGGCCCAAGCTTGAAAGACTAGGCCGTCGAGTATGAAATAAATGAGAACTCGTGCACGAAGTCACAAGCTGTGGTAAGTACTTATTTACCCTTTGTTGTTTTTTGCGCATGAGTTCTTTTCAACTGCTACTCACTGTGGCACTATCGCATGTGCAGACAGAGGTGCCAAACACCTTCAGCAAGGAGTATTCAAGAATGTTTACCCAAGTTAAAAGATGGAATACGACACAATCGCGTGTGAAGCTTGCGCAACCAACCAAGTGGCTTGCAACTTTGACAAAAATACCCCAACACCAAAACGCTATAGGAGTGGGAAGTATAGATGAGAAAGAAGAAGAGTATAATAGCCAGTGATACCATCTTAGTGGAGACCGTATGAACATATGCAAATGAAGTAGCTTGTGTACTCAAAGGTGTATCTATTTATGTGGATTTGTTGATTTTTTTCTTTTTGAATTTGCCTCCTGCTTTCTAGCCTTGTGAAAGTCTACCTTTTTTTTTAATGTGCGGTTCATGGTACTTGCCTTGAATGCTTGAATCGACCCTTGGACTTATCATGAGTGTCCCCCCATCGATTCAGGATCGTTCCAGTACTTGGAGCGTTCCAGGATCGTTCCCGTACCTGGAGCGTTCCAGGATCGTTCCCGTACCTGGAGCGTTCCAGGATCGTTCCCGTACCCGGGGCGTTCCAGGATCGATCCCGTAAGAAACTTCCCTCCCGGGATCGATCCCGTTCCGGATCACGAAAAGAACGATCCCGGATCGCCTCGCCATTTTCCAGATGCAGCACTCACTCAATACCAATTAGCACGCATCCAACAAGTCTAGGGTGCCTGCGCGTTCAAACCCTATGTTACAAGTCCTACACCCCCCTGAGTTTTGCATGTGGTGCACACCAAATGCATTCGAATGAGTCAAAATGGACCGTGCCATCGTTTTCGGAAACATCGAAATAGGTAATATAGCTATTGGTATTGATAGCATACTTTGGAGAACTCTCCGAATAAAACCCAAACCCCTAGATGGTCATTTCGACCCCCCCGTGGGTGCCATGTGTCTGCACATCTAGAAAGCTAACCACTAGCTAATCTCTAGGCAGGCACGGTGGAAGCAACCTCAGCCACTGGAGGTTCCCGAAACTGGTCCGCCAGCTCGGAGCAGCGTGAGGGTGCAGTAGTTGCCGGCCCCCGGGGCCGGTGGTAAATCATGCGTAGACGAAATTAATGAATCTCCGATGTCAATTTCCGAGCTCTCTAAGCTCGGTGCCTCGTCCTCAGACGAGTACGGCGGCGGTGAGTAAGGTGGTGATGAAGGCATCACGTCAGGGTCAGGCTCCCAGGTCCCTGGCGGCAGTGGGATGATGCCGTAGAAGGTCTCCCAAGTGAATCCCTGACGCAACTGACGATACCGCGCCTGTCTCCGCGGCGGGATGACATCCGGCGCGGCACCACCCACCGCGTCGCCAAGAGTGTCATGAAACGGCGTAGGCGGTGAAGTCGCCGTAGGTGGGACTGCCGAGGCAGTCCATGCAGCACCACCGACCGGTGGAGCCGCGCATGCGTGCAAAAGGGGTTAGGCGGACCGGTCCACTCCTCGTCGGACTCAACCGACGCGGGCGGGGAGTGCGTAGCCGGCTCCGACACCACCGGCATGTTGGCGGTGAAAGTGTTCACGTTGAAAGTCGATGCCCCAGCCGTGCGTGCCAACTCCGAGAACTCAGTGACGGCGGACACGAGGGCTTCACCGTCCTCCTCGCAGAACGAGCACGCGGAGAGGTCGGCGAAGATGTCCGGCTTCCCGCCCGCGAGCATGCAGAGGGCTTCGACCTCTACGGCGTCGTCGTGGTCGATGGCATGTTGAAACTTCGCGGCCAACACCGAGTTCTCGGCCTCCTCAGCGAAAGCGTAGGCCGAGAGGCCGGTCCGGCCCCCGTTCGGGCAGTCCCGATGCCAATGCCGTGCCTTGTCCTTTGCGCACACCTGATTTTGACAATACGGCACGGTCGCACCGGTGTCGCGGTGGAAGGCGACCTTCTTCGAGACGGACTGCGACCAATTTCCCCCCTTGGGTAGAGGCGAGGCCGCGAAGCGGGTCTTGACCCGCCGGTCTGGTTTGTCCGCGCGAGGAGTGAATCCCCGCGGGGACGGCTCAAGTCGAGCACCATGGTCCTCAAATCCGCAAGCCCACCGGGCGCACCGGAGTCATCGCCGGTCTTCTCCACGAAATGTGCTGAATATATCAGCTTGACTGTATATTCGGTGAGTGAGGTAATCAGAATATAATAAAGAACGTTGAGAAATACGCAGACTACCCGTTATATGTTCGGGGTCTAGGGTTCCGGGACCGATGACAGTCATACACCCTAACTATAGGAATGACAGTCGGAGTGTCACTTCCAGCACACCACCTAGGGTGGTGACTGGCAAACTAGGTGGTCACGGAACTGAAACAAACACCTACTCAACTTCGGTGGAAATAAGCATCCTACAGGAGAACCTGTCCTTTGTGGCAGGGTAACTCCCGAAACTAGCAGTCAGTTAGGCACACTGCAGAATACAGATACAGTTAAAACCCTAAATTAAGCCCATCTTGGGGCAACCTGAACCAACAGCATAACAATCTGGAGGCAGGCTAATCTCAATCTCGTCAACTCTAGCCACGTCGGGGGTGCCCGGGAGAGCCGGTGCCACTGTTACAGCGCCCAGGAGAGCTGGTACCACCGTTTGATAAATCATGCGTAGAGCAAAATGAGAGAATTGAGGATGTGCCGATGTCGTTGTAGTCAGTTGCACCGGGTGCAACCAGTCTGGTCCGGTGCTGAACTGAAGAAGAAGGTTCATCCCCGGTTCCCCCGCCCCAGGCGGGTGGCACGTAGACCGGCGATGGCGGAGCACCACCCGGCGAGGGCGGCTCGGCAACAATCGGAACTGCTTCGGGTGGCTGCGGGGAACCCGGGTGCCATGTCCACCCGGACCGGTACACCACGTTTGGGTACCAGCCCTCCGGTTGCCAGTAGAGCGCCGGCGGAATGGCTGAGGGCGTCAGCACACCAGCACCACCGACCTCGTCGCCGGTGTTCCCTGCCGCTGGCGATGCTTGCGCGGGGCGATCACGTGAAGGCGCGGCAGTTGCACAAACAACAAACAGTAGGCAGACTGCGAGAGATGTGAGGGCAGAGAACCCAAAACCCATCGGTGGTCTGCCGCATCCCAAAACTCGCCGCGGCGGCGGAAGACACTCGTCGTCATCCTCGGAGTCGTCCGTTGTTACGGAGACGGAGTCCACGGGCGCGACGGCGGGGCCCATGTTGTGCATGGCGAGTGTCGGCTCCGGCCCCGTGATGTCCAAGTTGAACGCGAACTTGTCCATGAAGGTCGTGTGTGGCTCGTGCGCGTGCAGCGCGCTGATGGGGTACATCCCCTCGTCGGACACCACCGACTGCGGAGCGGAGGGCGGCGCTGGCGGCGGTGGTACGACCGGAGCGTCGTCATGGACCTCCGCATGGACCTTGAAGCTGTTGATGTTCGTAGCACCACCAACCGCGCAACGTACCCCCGAGGCGGGTGTCAGCGGGCTGGCGGTACCCCAGATACTCGTCGATGGTGTCGGGCACCCGCTCCTCGGCGATAGCGAAGGAGAAGGCGGAGGCGGCGTTGTAGATGGCTATTACCCGGCGGGAAAGTACTATTACAAGTACTTTGCTAAAACTATGTGATATCCGGTATACTTGGTGATATGGGTCGTTTAACATTTTTGAAAATTCATTTACGACCCTTTTTAATTTCCCAAATGACTCACACGTGCCGTTATCAAGTTTAGGTTGGTATATTTATAGCATACTTTTAGGGTGTGAAAAACCAGAAAATAATTAATTTCTGAAAGTACTGTCACAAGTACTTTCGACTAGATGTGTTGTTAGGTGCTGTTAATGGGCCTAGGATGTCGAGTAAAGCGGTGCCCAACATTATTGGGACCTTGTTCGAACGTGTGCTACGTTGCATGCTATTATGATAAAGGTTGGGGCTCAAAACACGTGGTGATGTGGGCCGCGCTCATCAAATACAGAAAAATTCGTGATTTCCATAGTCACCGTCCATATGGTGCACGTCATATGTGGGTGCATGGTGACCGCATATGTGAATGTATAGAGCTCGTTAACATTTCTAAAATTCGATATACTGCCATAGATGAGTGTCCTTTGAGTTGAGGGGTTTGATCCATGTTTAGCTTGCACAATTTATGGCATTCCTCCCAAGCGGAATGCTGGTCACATACTCCACAATAATGCCATTTTGGCCACATTCAAACCCAAACCCAAATTGCCATAACTGCCTCGATATTGCGATCCATGCGAGTTATAAAGTGATGTCGTATATATCAAATATATCGATCTTAACATTAATGCATGACCGTACTAGTATTACACCGCTTGCCGAACCGATTTGAATCAACCCTACTATTAAACAATAGATTTCCAGACACACTGCCACATTTAATTTCAGGAAAATTAATTTTGGAGCCTAATTACTCCAACTGCACGATTTTTTAATTTCCGACTTTCTTAAACTTCAATGTGAACACGTAGAGGCCACTATATTCCCACTCAGAATGATAGCAGCGCACATTCCTAACATATTACACACTCAGTGGTTACTCTGGTAAGATAACATAAAAGTAGGGTCTTGCTATGGTGTTTCGATCAAGGTCCAAAAATGGGTCTCGTAGTCCACAACATCGTTACAAATCATCTCCGAGCGATACTCGGTACAAGGGTGCCCGTTGGGAGAATCCACGGCATGCTACTTGTGTATGCGTACTGGTACGCTGTCTGTAGGCTCTGAACTCTCTTCAAAACTCAAATATGCACCTTAGACATCGATCGGGGTCCCAAAAATGGGTCTCATAGTCCACAACATCGTTACAAATCATCTCCGAGCGATACTCGGTACAAGGGTGCCCGTTGGGAGAATCCACGGCATGCTACTTGTGTATGCGTACTGGTACGCTGTCTGCTAGGCTCTGAACTCTCTTCAAAACTCAAATATGCACCTTAGACATCGATCGGGGTCCCAAAAATGGGTCTCATAGTCCACAACATCGTTACAAATCATCTCCGAGCGATACTCGGTACAAGGGTTCCCGTTGGGAGAATCCACGGCATGCTACTTGTGTATGCGTACTGGTACGCTGTCTGTAGGCTCTGAACTCTCTTCAAAACTCAAATATGCACCTTAGACATCGATCGGGGTCCCAAAAATGGGTCTCATAGTCCACAACATCGTTACAAATCATCTCCGAGCGATACTCGGTACAAGGGTGCCCGTTGGGAGAATCCACGGCATGCTACTTGTGTATGCGTAATGGTACGTTGTCTGCTAGGCTCTGAACTCTCTTCGAAACTCAAATATGCACCTTAGACATCGATCGGGGTCCCAAAAATGGGTCTCATAGTCCACAACATCGTTACAAATCATCTCCGAGCGATACTCGGTACAAGGGTTCCCGTTGGGAGAATCCACGGCATGCTACTTGTGTATGCGTACTGGTACGTTGTCTGCTGGGCTCTGAACTCTCTTCGAAACTCAAATATGCACCTTAGACATCGATCGGGGTCCCAAAAATGGGTCTCATAGTCCACAACATCGTTACAAATCATCTCCGAGCGATACTCGGTACAAGGGTGCCCGTTGGGAGAATCCACGGCATGCTACTTGTGTACCCTATCCTACCATAAGATCCCTTAGTTTAAACACACTTGTAGGGCTGGGTTTGACCCGCAACTTATCATACATGCCATCATGTCATCAGATTTATTGTCACATACATGATTAGATGCGATATATAGTTATGATTTGAGTGATCGCCGGCTTGTTCATCGGCCAATGCGTGCTTTCAAAAAATTCAAAAGGAGAGGGCACTATCTTTGCAACTACAAAACAATGGAATGTAACAAAAAATGCTACCCCCTTGGCTTCTAGCATCCATTGAGAAGGCTACAAGTGGAAAGCCGACCAATGGGGCATAAGACAACTCAGTTTAGGTCCTTAGGGGACTGGGATATGATTGGCAGCCCCCCCCAATAATGGGAAGACCCCGAAAAAAATTATGCCGTGAAAGTACTTGTGACAGTACTTTCGGCGTCGAAAGTACTATTACCAGTACTTCCGGGTAATAGCCATAGAGCTCCGGCTTGCCGTCCGCAATGTAGCAGACGGCGTCGAAACGGGCGGCGTCGTCGTCGTCCATGGCGTTCTGGAACATCGTGGCGAGTACGTCGTTCTCGCTGTCCGCAATGCTGAAACCGTGTGCGCCAACATGTCCGCGTGGCCCGCCGTTCGGGAAGTCTCGATGCCAATGCTTCTCCGCCGTAGCGGAGCATGCCGGGTGCCGGCACAAAGGAACGAACGTACCGGTGGGCTTGTGGAAAGCCACCTTCCCCGAAGACTTCCCACGGAAGGACTGCGGGAAGTTGCCGTGCTCGGGAAGGGACTTCGCTGCGAAGCGGACGCCGTCACCATGTCCACCGCGTCCGATGGCGTTCTTCTTGTCGTTGCGGGGCGTGTAGCCCTTCGTGTCGTCGAGACGGTTGTGGAGGGCCTTGATCTCCTTCTTCATGTCGTAGAGCTGGTCGCGGAGCTCGCTGAAGACGGTCTTGTAGTCCTCGTCGTCGCTCTGCCCAGCCAGGGTGAGGGCGGAGAACGCACGAGGCGGTGCGTGCGAGTCCGTTCCGTGTTGTGCGTAGCACTCACGGGTCCATTGCTGAATGGTGGCAAGGGACTCCGCCGCACGTTGGTCGTGCAGCAACAGACGGTTGACCACCGGAGCATAGAAGACCGGGTCGAGGGACTTGATGAAGAGGGACTTGACCTCCATGTCGTCGAGAGTGCTCTTCCGTCGAGCGGACCGGAGAGCGGCGTTGAAGGCGGCGATAGCCCGCGACGGGTCGAACTGGTTGATCTTGATGGCCAGAAGGTCCGCGGTGCCCTGAAAGGGTCCGCCGGAATCCAGAAGCATTCTGGCGATCTCCAGCAACACCCGCTTCCCATCAAACGGGTGTGCCTCCGCTGAAGACTCCATCCAGTCTGCCGCGGGCGACACCGGAGCGATGATGAATTCCAGTGTCGAAAATAGCAGCTTGTTCGCCTCGGCGCGAACGGGCAACGTGGCATCCTCCAGGTCGAACAGAGAAGAAAACGCGGACTCCTCAGTGACGAAAATGTCCCGTAATGCCAGCACCAGACGGGCGAAAACGGAGCTGACGTTCGATTCCGTACCATCAAAACGTCCATGTTTGTCGTCGTACACCTTCTTGATGACGAGCTTGGCGGCGCGCTCGTCGAAGGATTCCTTCGCCAGACGCTTGACCGCGTCGAGGAACAGTGCCCCTGCCGATTGGGCAGCCGGCGCAGCCGCAACCGTAGGGGTGGCTGGTGTGGTTGCATGTCGGGCTGCGGCATCGTCGAAAATGGTAACTAGCGAGCGGCGTGCGGCCGCAGTGTGTGATCTAGTAGAAGTACCCATGATTAAATGACTATAGAGACAGGGTGAGGTGGAGAATGCGAGGTGAGGCTAACGGTGTGGGCGACGGCTTGCGAGTTGCGGCGGGTCGTCGAGGATAAATCGGGAAAACAGCAAATTGTACGCGGTCGTGTGGGACGAAAGGACGTGATCAATGTCGGACGGTGTACTAGCGACCAGAAACAACAAAATCCAGCCCAACGATACTGCACGGAAAATAAGCTGCCGTACGCGCTACCCAATCATGTCCAATCAACCGCGCGTCCGTAACTGAGCCATACCGCCCGTACCGAAAACCTCTCTAGCGCGGGTCCCTCACCCCATCTCAAGCGTCGGTGCTTAGCCAATCATGGCCAAAGTCGCAGTGTAAAATTAAGCGTGCGTGGTACCAAACCTGCTGAATATATCAGCTTGACTGTATATTCGGTGAGTGAGGCAATCAGAATAGAATAAAGAGCGTTGAGAAATACGCAGACTACCCGTTATATGTTCGGGGTCTACAGTAGGGTTCCGGGACCGATGACGGTCATACACCCAAACTATAGGAATGACAGTCGGAGTGTCACTTCCAGCAAAATGCGTGCCGTGAGAATACCGGTGTGCGGACGCCGTGGCGGTGCCTGCCCGCACGTGCTCGGAGTAGCATTCACGTACCCATTGCTGAATCGTGAGGAGGTCATGAGCGGCTCGCGTGATCTTCGTGGAGGAGCAACCGGGACACCACCGGCTGGTAGAAGGTGGTGTCGAACGCCTTGATGAACAACGCCTCCACGTCCTCGTCCAGGAGCGTGGCCCGTGTCCTCGCAACCTTCAGAGCGGCGTTGAAGTCTCCGATCTTGTCATGCGGGTCCACGCCCGCAGAGATGCGGACGCCCAACATGTCTGCTTGACCCTAAAAGGGGTCACCCGCCGGAATCATCCGGCGGGCGAACTCAAGGAGAACACGCTTACCGTCGGCCGGGAAGCAGGTGTGGGAAGAATCCATCCAGTCCGCTGCGGGCGACATGGGGTCGATCATCAGCTCGAGTGTGGAGTACAACAAATTGTTGGCCTCCACGCGGACGGCCAGGGTCGCGTTGTCGAGCACGAAAAGCGGAGCAAACCCAATGTCTTCGGTCACGAAGGCCGTCTGCAGTGCAGAGACCATCTTCGCGAAGAGTGCCGACGCGTGGGACTCCGTCCCGGAAAATCTGCCATCCTTGTTCTCGAACAACTTTTGACGGACGGACTTGGCGATCTTCATGTCAAAGTGCTCCCTTTGCAGGGTACGCACTGAAGCCAAGAATGTAGCTCCCGCCGAATTAGCCGCCGGCTGCTCCGCCGGCGGCGTAGCCGGGGTGTTAGCATGCCCGGCAGCAACGGAATCGAAAATCGTGTTTAACGCGCGTCGGCGATGCGCCATGCTAGCTGTGGATCTAGTTGAAGCGACCATAATGAAATAGAATGCAGGGATGGAGTAAGGCAAGGAGACGTGAAAATGCGGAAGCGCGTGGGCGGCCAAGAAATGTGGTGGGTCGTCGATACATGTGCTGTGAGAGATCAGGAATTCCGGGAAGTTGTGTGGTAAAGGCGGCCGATACGCAACGATGTGGTAACCAAGCAGAAGACGCAAACCAATCCAACGTTAAATCCCGTAAGAAAAATGTTCTCAAAGGCCTACAACGTGCCGTAAATCAACCCACAAAACTTAGGCCATACCCGTGACTGCCGGCACTCTCATGCGCGGAGCGCCTCACTCCATCCCAAACGTCCGGCTTTAGCCAATCATGTTGACAAGCAGTGTCGCAGTGACAAGTGACAGATTGAGCTGTCAGTGTGTCACATCCAACAGGTTTGAAACGTTTTTCAAATTTATATATTGTACGATTCACGACTGGAATTATACAATTTATACGTAGTCACAACACTGTCACAACGGGCAACGAATGCATTTCTATAATCACCAATAACAACTGTCACAACGGGCTTCGGTTCATGTAATATGGATGCAGCATTGAGCATACACTTTGTCGTGTACAACTCACGGGGAAGCCGATTTCCCCCCCACTGTATGGGGGCCTGCTTCTCCTTGCGTCACCCCTCACTGTGTGTGGCATGTGTCACCCGTGACCGTGCCACCGTCACGTTAGCCTTCCCTGTTTAGACAGTCCGTATGTCTGTCTAGCCAGTTTATGCTATCACATTCCGAGCACCCGTCACTGTGTGTTTTCTGACTGCTTCGTATATATATACACCTTATATATATACACCGATATCACCGTTTCTATCAGGTTATCGACCCACATCACGCTTGGTGGTGTTCGGTTTGGCTTGACTCGCTTTGGCTTTCCGCCGATTCTACAATGCCCTTTACTTCCTTTGCGTGGGCGTTCATCGGTTTGAGTGCAGCCGCCTCATCCAACTTCCTTGCCCGACTTCGCGTGGTTCCTACCGTCTGTGACTGGTTTTACGTGATCTCCCTCGGCCAAACTTCCTTTGTCTACTTCCTTCATTCTGGCCGCCTACTTCCTTCCACCAACGCTCTGGCCAGCAGCGCCTCTGCTGCCGGAAAACTGGCTTACCTTACGGCATTTTTGACGTGACCGCCGTGTTCCTCGTCAAAAACTGACCCAATTTGACTCCTACATCGTCCGATTCCGTTAATTTTACAAGAAGTTACGTTATCACCATCAACCCAAACGTCCACTCGACTTTCTGACTAGCAGCACCCCTTCTGGCGGGAATACGGGTTACCGTACGACGTTTTTGACATTACCCTCGTTTTCCTCGTTAAATTTCACCCCAATTTGACTTCTCCATCGCTTGGTTTGGTTAATTTTTCGAGGAGTTACCTTTCACCCACGAAACCCTATCGACGCGCCTTCCAGATTTTGCAGACGCAGAGATCATGGCCTCGCTACGCCAGCGTGCGCGCATGGCCGCAGTTCAGTCTGCACTGGACTTGCTTCGACGACAACATCTTCCCTTTGGCTGTGGTCTGGTGGTGCCTGGTGGTGCGTACACACCAAGCACCAAACTCGAGTCCATCGCGTTCGCCATCAACAACGAGTGCTTTGACTCCTTCGACTTCGTCCCTCCACTCCCTTCGCCCTCGCCTTGCACCCCACCTGTTCACCATCTAGTGGTGTGTGGTGATGTTGCCACGCCCACCTCGCCCCTCACCATCGTTCCTTTCGAGCCATTCCCAATGCGCTCAATCGCGCCCCCTTACCGCATTTTTCACCTTCCACCTCCCCAACCCCTTCTCATCGACGCATTCGCTCTGGTGGTGCCAGGCTACTTTTGGCTTTGGCACCGCACAGGAGTTGGTTGATTCGTCGTCTGGATGCCCCTCGACATCTTCGAGGACACCGCCGCCACCACTTAGTGAATACGCGGCCACATCGCAACCGACATGTTAGTGAACTAGTCTAGACCTTCGCCGCAATTATCTTGCAGAGTGACACCGCATCTTGCTAGCTGTTAGCTAGCTGCAATGGTCCCTTGAACTCTGACATTAAGTGACATTGGGTTTAGGTTTTAGGGTTTGCTTGCTCTAGGATTGCCACTCACACCTTCGGGGTGAGGTGGTGTCACGGGGAAGCCGATTTCCCCCCCACTGTATGGGGGCTGCTTCTCCTTGCGTCACCCCTCACTGTGTGTGGCATGTGTCACCCGTGACCGTGCCACCGTCACGTTAGCCTTCCCCGTTTAGACAGTCCGTATGTCTGCCTAGCTAGTTTATGCTATCACATTCCGAGCACCCGCCACTGTGTGTTTTCTGACTGCTTCGTATATATATACACCTTATATATATACACCGATATCACCGTTTCTATCA
>LGRX02009733.1:0-10552 GCA_001247695.2 Cymbomonas tetramitiformis | reverse complement strand
CCCCCCACCCCCCACTTTCCGAACGCGACCAAGTCGGAAGTGGGGGGGGGATATTGCGGTTTTCACTCCGGATCTGACACGGCATATGGCATCGGCATTGCAAAAGTTGGGATGGGTGTTAGCGCGTACAGCCCGTACACGTGGCGCTCTCACTGGCAAGTTGCAACAGCAAGGGTCTGTGACCCCCCATTTTAGACCGGAAACCACCTCGACAGGATGAGACATGAGACACTCGAGGAGTCGAGGTCGAGTCGCCGACTGCACTCTCTCTCGTCTGCACACGACAGCGACAGCTCAACGCACTCGTCAAGAGAAAGCTTTAACCTCAGCTTGTCGGGCACCAGCTCCAGACCGACGCGAGGCTCCAGACCGCACCGGCAGACGCATACAGTCGAGTGACACGATACAAGAGCAACGTGAAAGGCTCACATAACAGGAGAGTAGTCTCTCATCAAGGGGAAGCTGTCAGTTTTGAGTTTAGGTGGCTTATACCAAAAAAATGTTAAACGCCTGATCAGATTTCTGGGCCGTCAACTAAACGTGGTGACACGCAGTCGAGTGAGATTATAGTAGACAGCCCATTCGACGACGAGTTGCAGACTGCACTGTAAACGGAAAACGAGTTGAAGGCGGAGGTCATGGCGTTTACCCCGAAAGTCAAAATATTTCGCAATGGTGTTGATAACGCCCAGGCTCTTGATCGCGCTGGCGTTGCTTATAAATTGCTGCATCTGGTTCGACATGCAGAGGGGACCCACAACGTCAGTAAAGGATACAAGCTGCCCGAGCATCACGACGCTCGCCTCACGAAGAAAGGAATAGAACAATGCGCGAGGCTGTCGCAAAGCACCACCTCACTGGACCGCGTGCAAATAATTGTCACTTCCCCGCTTACGCGAACCGTCCAGACGTCCATTCATAGGTGGGGTCTGTAGCAATTCAAACTTCGTCCAAGCTCGAAATGAACGATTTATTATCCTAATTATCCTCTTTGACAGGGGCTTATTCAGAAATATTTCCACTTGAGATATAGCATATCACTTAACTTTGGTTATGCACTCTTAGTCATCACGCAAGGCGATGTTGGGTGTTGTCAGTTAGCCATCGCATATACCATTCCTGCTTCGGTTGGCGGGTGCAAAGTGAGGCAAGCGAAGTGTTGTCTGTTGCTCTGCACACAGTTTCCCGTCGCAGCTGCAGCGCGGGGTCCCCTTCGTGGCCTTGGAGGAATGCCGTGAGACAGTGAGAATGCCCTATCGTCGTTTCCCCACGATCCTGAGACCCCAACCATAGTCACGCATACATAAACCGCAGTTTCCTTCTGCAAATCAGAGGTTCGTGCACGCATCTGACAATCATTTGGTCGTTCGTAAACAACGAAATACCTTCCACGAATCTTTTTTGGCGCCGACCTGCGGCTGCAGCGTTTGTTTTCTGGCGCCGACCTGCGACTGCAGCGTTTGTTTTCTGTGGCAGGTAAACTTCACGTGCGATGCACGGCGCTCCATAAGTGAAATTAAGGGCGACTTCCCCATGATAGACTACTCCCTCTTGGAGCACGATCATGACGACGTGTGGCAGAAGTACGAGGACAAGTTTGGACCTCAATCGGCCTTCACTCACGAGCGAGAGTCAAAAGATCACGCGCATCTTCAAGCGCGTGCGCCCCACCTTCAGTTCTTACACGCAAGTTGAAGCGCATGCACACCACCATTGATAGGCACAAGCATTTTCAATTGTGTGTGCCTGCCTTGAGCTTTGCGCTTATCGAATTGCACTATGCAAACTATTTGGAGCTCTAGTGGGGTTAAAAAACTTTCAGGAAAAAGGTTTATATTTCAGACTATCCCGGACGCTAGCTCGCAGCTGTTACCAAAGGCGTTGCCGGTCCAAGGGCTGATCAACTTTTGAAAAGTTCGCGATTTAACGTCACCCAAAAGATATCTTGCAGCGTGCCCGTTTCCCAAGCTATTTTCCTGAATGCATTCGGCTCACGATGTCTCAGGTGCCTCAAAGTTCTTCACTTGGATTGCGGGCCGCGCCGAGACGGAACTGGCTGTTGTGACACATTCTTGCTTTCTTTGGAATGTATTCGCCCATTCAAGGCTTGGGGGCGACTTGTTGGACTACGAGCGTGACCTCGATCTGAAGAACCACATGGAACAATGGTTTGATAACTGTGAAATGAGGTCTGTGTTGGTAGTTTTCCAGTAGAACTGCCGTTTTTCTTTCAAAAGCTCGAGCACGCCACGTTCGAGCAGCCTGGAATTCTGCTAAGCGGACCTGGATGGTGACATCGATCACTAAGCAATAAACACAGCTAGTCGGGAATCTATAGCAACAATCGCAACACTCGAGAGGAAAACAGGTTTTTTTATCTATCTGCTTCGGGGCCCTCATGTGTGCTGATGCAGATCCCATTATCATCTTTTGTTTACATACAGGTCTCATCGATAGGTAATAGAATCGTCCCATCGTGTAAGAATTCACTGTAAGCCACCGTTTGTCTTACGTGTTTTTAGTGAAGTTGGAGATTATACTTCCTGGTGCATATTCTCCCATTGCAAGTGTGCCGTATTCGAATTATCTTTCTTTGTGACCCTACACGGTGCAGAATGCCTTCACTGTTTCCAAAGCCCTTCCAGCTGGTCTTGCCTTCCTCAGTTTTATGAGGAGTGTCTATATTTTAATTTCACTTGTTTATCACCCGCGCCTGTGCAGTTGGTTAGGATTTCACACTCCCGGGTCTTGAACCATGCCAGTGGAATGTTCCCTTAAATAGTCCCAGTCGAGGATTTGTCCCCGTAGGGAAAGTTTCAACGATGCATGCGGCTTCTGCTATATATCTAGAACATTATCAATCCCCAATCCGCCCAAGGTGACCGGGGTCCATATCATTTGGTGATTGGAGTCAAGAGGGCAATTCATGTATTATAGCACAAACGTGACTACCTTTTTGTCAATTTGGACAGCTACTTATGTTACTTGTTTACTTACAAATAATCGATCATACTTTTAATGGGTAGGCCATGCCAGGGAAAATGACTGCATTGACTATACCTTAGTGGGTCGAGGTTCAAACCGAGTTTGTGCAGAAATCGCGTTTTCTCGAAACATTTTTTCAATGATTGTCGCATGATGCATTGAAAATAGGCGACACATATCATACGCGTGCCATGTGCGCAATGAACTATCAGTGGAGGAATCTCGTCAGTATGTGATTGTTTTAACGAAGCACAGATTTTGAACGCTACGGTATTCAAATTTGCAGACATCCCTGTTTTTTAAAGAATAACAATAACAGAATGCGCACGCCATGTGCACAATGTTCTACCTGCCTGCCTACTGAGTTTAATTGGTGTAGCAACCCCTATTTCTGTCAGGGGGGAATAAAAAAACAAGCGGAAAGAAGGGAATGTTAAAACAGCAAGCGGATAGAAGGTACGGCGTATCGTTTAATGAGGACGTCCACATGATATGCTTAGATTGCGAAAAAATAGTCACCAAAACCATGAAGTGGTCCAAGTTCACTATCAACAATGATTCCCCTAATGGAATGTGTTCGGACTAGATAATAAGTTGACCGGAAGAGCTCCTAGCATACAAGAATTTAATTTTACCCCACCAATATAGTATTGAGAACCGGATGTGTGTGTATACGATCATTCACTGAGCACCAAGCTATGATCATCATCACAGCATAGAAGTGGCTATGGAGTGGAACGCCATCCTTTTCCACTAGAACCAGGAATTTGCTGTGTGATTTGGTTCACAAAAGCAGAGGATAGCACGCTTTTCATCACTGATCTTGTGGGGGGATACGGTGAATGACGAGTAAGGAAATACACTTTTATACACAAATTTCGTAAAATCCATAAACAAAACTAGAGTTTGGCCAGTATTTGCCGATGGAAGTTTCCGCAGCTGGCCAAGTCACCACCTAGAAAGACAGTGACGTTCCTGAATATCTCACATCAGTGTTCATAAGACGTTTTGAACTCTTTGAGTCAACATGGTGACAAGCAATCTGCATATATCATTCTTCTTCACTTTGGTTTCACATACTCCTTTCGTTGGAAAGCCATCTCCAAGAACCGAGTTCTGATGACCATACCCTTCACCCAAGTCCAGCAGGCACGTGTATTTGGATGCCATCGCAGATGCTGCAGAGAAGGACTTCCACCCTGCAATCATAAATTGCCTTGGCAGTGTAAGGAACCTGAGTGAGCCTGTCGTTCAACCCTGTCTTCCTTGTCCGCTATTCAGCATCCGTCCACTATGACAGAACAGTGCGATCTTAAAGTTGGACGTAACCTGCTGGTCGCTTCTATTGGATTGAAACTGTCAATCTTCGGTGTGATGCTAATCTGATAGCACGAACTGGATGAACTCATCATAGTCAACCTGCGCAGTACGAGTCCAAGTAAGTCAGGATTGATACCCGAGCATACATAATATCCGAGATGCAACAGTATACATAATATATGAAACCGCTCGGTTGTCGAAGTTGCTTCCTTAAACGGGGCACTCCTACTGTGGAGTCCTCAGCCAAGAACTACTCTATCCAGTTGAAGGGCATCTTTTACGATCCACTTTCTTGTCTTCTACACTTCAACTTGGCACCAAGACGCAAACCCACTCAGAACCAAAAGAAAAGCAGTTCACTGAAGCACACCGCACGATGATTTTTTTCTCCAGCCAACTGAAGTATACCGTGAACCGAAATGCTGCTCAAGCCCCTGATCGTATCAACCACCGCACGTTTAACCTCCGCCGCCTGAACACGAACTGCTCCACTCCGAGTGACTGAACATAAGCTGGGCAGCTCCAACGCACACGAGACGGCCCTACTTCCTCCGCCAACGTCAGCCGGCCGCACCTCCACCGCCGGAACAAAAATCCAGCCCCACCTCCACCACCCGAAAACCAGCCGGCCCCATCTGCACCGTCTGAACAAAAGCCGGGCCCACCTCCACCGTCTAAACGTAATCCCACAAAAACGGACCGTCAGCGGAAAATATTGAAAAGGGACGGGAGAAATGGAATGGAAAAGGCGAACTGAACGACCCGACCAGTGTCCACTACACGTTCGAGAACAGCGCGAAGGAACAAAACAGCGCGTGCAAGTACAGCGCACACAGCGAGTCCTTTGAAACACCTCAATTCTGAAGCAAGATGTGAACCTCTGCCAGCACCAGGAGCGCCCAAGCTGGAAGGGCTTTGGATTCACACCTCTCCGTCCCCGCTCGCGTCCGCAAGTCTGATGGCATCTTCCACCTGTTCGTAAGTTCCCGCGCGATATTCAAGGTCGCGCCGAGTTAACGCAGAGGACAAGGGGGGGGCAGAGGCCGGGGATGCTCCGAGTGGACGCTTGGTTCAGCTGTAAATTAGGACAAGCTGTAAAGGAACGTCGAAACGGGATCTGGGTACGGGTGACACCTCCTCATCCGTTAACTTTTCTCCGATGACCTTCATGGCGGAACGCAGTTCGTCTGGTGAGATTGTCCCACTGCGAATAACGACGAAAGGATGTGAGCCACCCGGGAAAGTCCACCTCGACACGTGGGATTCAGAGGGAACTATATCAAACAGGGGCACGTATGCGCGCTCGCCAACTTTGGCAAGTGATTCGTTCAAAAGAACTACAACCGTAAGGCCAACGGAGGTTCAAGGTTATTTAATAAGCAGCAAGAATCGAAGATGCGGTCAAGATCCGACCTGCCGTCCTTGTCAAAAACCATAAAAACGTCCATAAGTTCCTTTTCAGGATTCCCTTCGTTCATCTTCCTGAGCATCATCTGCGTAAGACACCGGGCAGTCGGTAACCCACTTAATGAGTTTCGAGGCACGTCTCAGCATTGTTAAAAAGAAAGCCAGCGAAGACCAGAAGTGATACCGTGAGAAATTCGGGGAAATCAATCTCTCCGTTTCCATCGGCATCAATTTCTCGAACCATTGCCTCGAGTTCAGCTTGGGTGGGCTTTTGACCTGCAAGCAAGGGCACGTGAAAACCTAATCCGTTTGGAAGGCGTCAACATCAAACCCAACACAAACAGTTTGTTGTCCGACTTACCAAGAGAACGCATTACGTCCCCGAGCTCTTGTGTTGTGATTGAACCTGCGCAAAACCAGCGGACTTTGTTGGATGCTTATCAACCCTATCGTCAGAAAAGGAACGAAAAACACGTACTCGTGTAAGCAAGGAGGTGTCCCGCTTAGGTGATGCACAATACCCGCAAGGGGAAAAACACATACACAATAACCACGGTACGGCGGAAGCGGAATTCGCTATCATCAAGTGAAGGAGTCCGCAATGCTTCTGTAGCCAGGTTTTCTATGATGTTTGGTCCTGGACATTTCTTGTCAAACGGAGCAGACAATGGATACAATTTGAGGCCACGCGATAACATACCACCACCATCTTTGTCGAAAATGGCAAAAGCGTCCTTAAATTCTTTCACCTGTAAACAAGAGCACAGTCACTCCGTGCCTCCCAGCACACTTCACCTTGACCCTTGACCTGTGTTTATGGTATATACCTGCTGTCGTGTCAAATAAGGCCATTCGGACGCCAACTCCTCGTCGGAAACATGTTTCTTCGACATTTTGTGCTGGAAACAGTCAACGCACTTATTCTATAGAAACCTCCGCGTCAGAAGAGGGGCGGTCACACTCGGGGTAGCGACGGGTGTATTGACCAGATATCATTCAGCGCAGGCGTCGTCTGGTTTCCCGGGCCCTGAACTGGTTTTGCGACAGCGTCTGAAATGAAGGTAGTTTTATAAATTTGAGCGTTCCGCTTAATTCACGTGGAAAAAAATTCAAGAACAGTAACACTTTGGTTGTGAAGTTTGGCAACTGGAGATGGGTCGACGTTACAATAAGAAGAGCATGAACAAGACTCCGATCGTACACTGAAGACTCAAGACCACGCACCTCTCGTCTGCTCAAGACGGAAGACTGTTTTCTAGAGCTGCACAACTTAAAATGGTCCGTTCATTTTTAACAGGGGTAATTTCCCGAATCCGACAGTCCATATAAAAAAGCCGACATCCTAGAGATCAAAATACGATATATTCGTCGCTCCCCAGAAATCTCTTCGGACCTTCCGATGTTCACAATCTGAAAATATTGGACGGTTCAGCTTTAGCTGGGCACCCCTCTACTGTTTTCTCATCAGCTGCGGCGACAAGCGACATCGACATAGCCCAGCTTGCATGACACATATGACACATATCTCATTTGTGAAAGCCAAATCCGGCCGGTGCACTGCCTGTGGAAACCCCTGCTCTTTATAAGGACGAACCCGGGCTAATCACCTAATCAAAGCTCGAATCTCAACGGGCGACACCAACGAAAACTCGATCTGACGACGGCCAAACGATAATTGATGACATTGCCATACATTCGCGCACATGTGCCGCGACGCCACCCCGACGTTATGGCATGGCAGACGCGGTGTTCAGAATAGAGAAAACAGAATTGAGAATTTCACAGTTGCAACAGTGTCACTCTCAACTCTGGCTGACGTGAGACCAGAGTTTACGAGCTGCATTCCTACTCTCGTCCCCAGAGTTTAGACGAGCCGCGCTTCGCGCGGCTACCCGCGATTCGATTCGAGGGCTGCGTTACATGATGATTGTGAAGCTCGTCTAAACTATCATATCTACGGATGCCCATCAACTCAATCTGCGTTACAAACCCTAAGTAATAATCGCGCTATTTCGGTCCGTAGACTCGGGTTCCAGAGTAGCTGCATTCCATTCTTGTCGTGTCGAAACTCCGGTAGTGTCACAGAAAAATAAGAAATCCTTAAAAAAGCGAAAAAAACGCGACGGAGGCGTTGGTCTCAGCCAGAGAGTAGGAATTTGTAAAGGGTAATACTACAGACGCTGGAATTCAGAATAGGAATTAATTACCGCGTCTGTCATCCGTCACGGGGAAGCTGATTTCCCCCCCACTGTATGGGGGCCTGCTTCTCCCTGTTTCACCCCTCGCCGTGTGTGTGACGTGTGACACCCAGTTAGCCGTGACCAAGACACGGTATCGGTTGCAACCGATATCCGATATATCGATATATCGGCGATATTGCTATCAATCGATAACTTTTTTAAGAGTTGTCGGAATATCAATATCGACTAATTGCTAATTATGTAACATCGGTATCAACTAATACCACGCCATATCATATCGGCATCGACTAATACCAAATCAGTGTCATATCGGGAAAGATATCGGAATATCGAAATATCGGAAGCGATCCTTCGGCTGCAAGAGAAGTGGCGTCCCTGTCGCGATTATGAACAAGGGCGGCAATGTGAGGGCTGGCGGGGCGTTGGGGTATTGCTGGGTGCTAAAATGGCGGTGTATCTCTGCTGTGGTTGAGAGTGGGGTGTTGTGAGGGATTTTGGGTTTGAGATGTGGGTGTGGCATTGGAGGGCAAGTTTTTTAATATGAACGAAGAGGTTCGGCACCCTGTTAGGTGATACCGTTCCAGCAGAACAAAACAACACTTTGCAATTGGGCATTCACTCCAGGCCCGAGCTGGCGCGTCGCCAACCATGAATTCCCACAACCTGTCATACAGGCTCGTCGGGGAATTCACCGCTGCCAACGCCCACAAGGGTCGAATTCACAAATACAAACACAATGAAAACTGAAGGAAAAAACATCCGGCTGCAATGTTGTCGGAAGGTTGCAGTCGGGTGTTTGGACTCGAGCTGGTGCGCCGTACGCCGTGAATTCCCACAACCTGTCACGCAGGTCCGTTCGGGGAATTCAACGTTGCCACAGCCTGCGCAGGTCGAATTCACAAAGTTTAACATCATACAAACTGAGGGAAAAACATGGGTGCGGCTACAACCTCGTCAAACAGCAAAAGTCAGGTGTCACGGCTCGAGTTGGCGCGGCTACGGTTGTGCATTCCCAAACGCCGGTCATATATGCCGGTTTGAGCATATTCGGCAAGCAAGCCCTGCGAGGTTCGAATTCGCATAGCTAATGGTACAAAATATGGCACAAAAAGGCCGGGCGCATCGTGCACACGCGTGAATACCGCTGAGAGTGCCTGAGACGGTCCGCCGTCGCGGGTGTGAATTTATGACAAACGCAGCTTCGGGCTATCTCGCCGCTAGGCGCTCAAAGGGAAAATTGCCCCTCTGTGGGAATTCGCAATCGTGTTGTGAATTCGTGAACGTTTTCGGACAGCAGAGGATCTCCAGCGCTGCGGAACTGCGACATGCGTTTCTACTGCTATGCCACGTAAAACATGCCGGGCGACAACGCGCTTCAGCCGTGCCGGCTCGTAGATTCGCAAAACGGGCACGGGACTAACTTGTACTCGCAGACTGTAGATTCAGGCTCAGGTAAAAGCATGCAACGCAGGAAGGCAAGCGAGCAACACGGGGGCAATTCACAGATGAAACAAGTGCAACGGCACGACTTCGCACATACGTCAGAGTGGCGTGCCGGCACTCTGGGGATCCGAACCAGACTCTTACAAACTGCTAGTGATGAAGCTCTCATGTGGATTCGAAGCATATGTATGTATATATCACATTTAATACTAGGCCACAAGAGGCAAATATCACTGTCCCGCAGAATGGTTTTGAAAGGTTCGGATCTAACTTTTCGAAAGCAGAGCTAGCTAAATACTCAAGCGAGCATAGTGAAAGTCCGTGAATGCCATTGTCGTTTCGGATGCCATGTGACCATTGGTTCCCAGTGACAGCGGCGTTTGGTGTCAACGCGCGCTTGCGTTTGCCCTGTCATGCATTGCCGAGACGTCATGTGTGGTCGTGTCGTGATGTCACTTCGCGTGATGTCGTGCTCGACGCTCTGCGGTTCTCGCGGATCGGCACGGGCTGGGCGCGGCGACGTCGATGTAGCGCTTGGCGAGGCGTCGTGCATGATTTGAACTGGGAGGGCGATCTGAGCAGGAGGGTGAACGTGATATGCTCCGGGCGCTCGAGCGGACAATGAACTGGGGTAGGACCGTGACTGAGGGGGGAATGACAATTACTGAAAAAAGGGGGTCATGGCTGGGGCGTTTGCTGTCGGCTGAGACGGGCGCGATGGGGGCAACTGCGGTGGGGTCTGACATGGGCTGCGGTAGCGTGACTGAATATGGGGGTTGTGACAGGCCTTTCAGGGGTGCCCGAGGGACCCCTTCTAAGCGTGTTCATAGTTGTGACAGCTGTCGCGATTATGAACGAGGGGCGGCAATGTAAGGGCTGGCGGGGCGTTGGGGTATTGCTGGGTGCTGATATGGCGGTGTATCTCTGCTGTGGTTGAGAGTGGGGTGTTGTGAGGGATTTTGGGTTTGAGATGTGGGTGTGGCATTGGAGGGCAAGTTTTTTAAATATATTCCCCCCCCCCAGCTGGTGGCGTATGGATAGGGAGCCATCAGCTGGCAAGACACGAAGTGGGTGTGGCGTGGTGATATGAACGTGATTGTTGATGCTGACGTGTGATTGCGGCTGCGGTTGCGGGCGCGTTGACCTCGTCGTTGATGTCAGTGGCTGAGCGGCTGCGGCTGCGGGCGCGTTGATCT
>LGRX02009732.1:0-28852 GCA_001247695.2 Cymbomonas tetramitiformis | reverse complement strand
GGAAATAAAATACAAAACAACTGTTAGAAGATCGTAGTGCACCATCTCGTCGAAACTTCCCAAAGCCAAAGAGCGTTCCAAGCGCTAGCGTAAATCTCTTCTAGAGTGGCCCACAACAAGGCGTGGACATTCTGAAACGAAATATTGTTACCAAATAAAGTAAAATACTGCGCTAGAGCTGCTTTAAAATGCCCCAAAGGGGTTATTTCACCGCTTACTTGAAGCGCGGTCAAGTCCGAAGTGTTTCGAAAATTCAGGGGGCGCTCCACTATAAAGTTAATTTATATATTTCCAAGAGAAAATCTTGTGATTGTTGTATAATTTCTGCCCGCGACGTTTGCCCCCTGAACTTTTCATCGTAAGTCTCCCACCAACTGCCGGAACTACTGCCGCCGGAGAGGTGGGACACACGATGAGCTCGAGAGTCGAAAATAGCAGTTTGTTGGCCTCGGAGCGGACGGCCAACGTGGAGTGTGTCCTCCAAGTCGAAAAGCGGCGCAAATAAAACGTCCTGTGCCTCGAATGCCTCTTGGAGGGCAGGCACCAGCTTTGCGAGGAGCACCTGCGCGTTGGACTCAGTGCCGGTGAACCTCTCATGTTTCTCACGGAACCACTTCCGGATGACGTGCTTCGCTACGCTCTCGTCGAAGCGCTCACGGGTCAGTGAGCGAACCCCCCAAGAAAACAGCATGGGCGGAGTTCGCAGCCGGAACACCAGCAGGTGCCGGCGTAGCCGGTGTCACGGAATTACGGGCGGCAGCCGAGTCGAAAATCGTCGCTAGAGAACGTCGGCGTGACGCCATACTCGAAGTCAATCTAGTCGCAACCATGATAAAAGAGACTATAGAGACGACGTGAGGGAAAATGGGACGAGGTGCGGAAGGAGCGGCGGCCAAAAGTCGTAATGCGGTTGTCGAGGAAAGCAAGGGAAAGCTGTGGCGTAAAAATCTCCTCACGCGCATGTGGATGCAGAGTGACGCGGCCAAGGAAAGTGGTGCCGGATCCGATCAAAATTTCCAACGTCCACCAACGCGTAGCGAGGAAAATTAAGTCCGCCTCGTGCACAAGCTTCCCGTAAATCCAATCAACCAGACATCAGCTAGGCCATACCGCTCCGCCGCCGCGCCTCTAGTGGAGCCCCTTACTCCATCTCAAGCGTCGCTATTTAGCCAGACATGGCTAAAATTCGCAGTGTCTAAAATAAAGAGTGCGTGGGTCCAAACCTGCTGGATATACCCCTAAGACCCGGGATATATTCACTCAGTGATAGTTTTCTCAGAATGTAATAAAGTTGATAAGTTAACCCGTTATATGGGCATAAACAGTTAGGGTTCTGGTTCGGGTGACAGTCATAAACACAACTACGGGAAGAGTCACAAAAGTAAGCGGTGTGACAATTCCAGCATATTATCTGTCTTCAGTTTTATCAATCATCACAAGTTATCCATCACGGAAATACCGCGTGTTCTGACTGTTAAGTGTTTACTCACACCGAGATATACCGGTAGTATAGCCCGGGTCCGACAAATCGTCAAAATCCACACGATTAATCGTATTTTGGACCCCGACGATTTATCGCCGATTCCGCCTTAACACTCGTAGGTAGCCTTAACACCCCGCGTAGGACTATACGAGTACCTATACATACACGACTTATAAAGCTATTATCCCATTACACATTTTACACATATACCCATCCGACCATAATTGTACCCGCTCGATCCGATGTGAATTTGATTAGTTATACCATACATACATAGGGAGCCATGATGACGATTTGAGCCGTGAGCGGGATCCGAGAAGTTTTTAGCACACAGGAAATGGGAGGTAAATTCGTACATATGGTTTCCGGCGATATCGTGGACGATTAATCGCGCGATTAATCATATTTTGGGGCCCCGCCACGATTGGCGATTTGTCGGACCCAGAGTATATAACTACCATATGCGTGCTCCCCACCCGAATGTTGTGATGTTGTACAGAAATGTTGTGAATGCAATAATGAAAGTTATGCAGGGTATCACTGCCCAGCCTATTCTGAATGCTAGAGTACTCAGCGCAACTAGTACCCACTGATTTTTAAGGATATACACGGTAAAAATAAGCTTCAAAGCTTCAAAAAAGCGGCGTTCTTCCTGGAAAAAATAGGACATCTTGGGAACGACCAAAGAGGCTATTATGAAAACATTCCGTTGTGTTTTTATTGTATGCTGTCAGATAACACAATATCCAGCGACATAATAAATGCCTGTTCTCTTTACGGTTTTCAACGAGGGAATAGCACAGTTTCTGCGGAACAAGCTTAAAACGATTATCCGCGAATCGGACGGTATCGAATCGAGCTTTCGGTGTTTCGTTGAAATGGTAATGGACGGCAGAGCCAGAGTGCGTCCGATAGCCGTCGCGTCCAACACTGAGCGTGACATCCCCTTAGTATATATTATGCCCCTTCGCTTGTCTGTGACCAGTGAGCGTCTCGCCTAACGTTCGGCGTCACATAGATATTAAATCGATAATCAAAATGGGTCTGACACTGCATACTGATACTCGATAGAGCCTACTCATAACGTCATAAGTCATTGTCATACTCGATACAGTGTCACTGAGATACTCACGCTGCGACAACCAAACGACATCCGACAACACAAGCACAACCGACAACGACCGCATCCGCAACCGCAAGGCAACCGCAACCGTTGTCATCGTCACATGCCGTAACTTGACGTTTACTTTAGGATAAACGTGGCGATCCGATGATGACCGAGCGTTTCAATCGAATGATGCATATTGAATGAACTATGAAGATCACGATCTTCTCTTCTCGAGTCAGAACCTCAAAGTCAATAGAGAGGTTCCGCAAAAAAGGCATCTTTCATTTTCCGAGACCAAAAAACGGTGCCACGTCGGATTTCGTGTCGAGTCACTTCTTGGGTCCTGGGCCTCCTGGCGTAATTCCAAAATGACGCCAGGGAATCTTTCAGTCCCGCAAAAAACGCGAAATCCATTTTTCGTGTGAAACAGTCCGCAGTCGCAGGGTCAATTCTCCGCAGTCTTTTGAGTTTGCACTGCACTGCAGCAGCATGTCGATGTGCACACGAGAGCGAGATCGAGACCCCACACGCAAAGACCAAAGACGTAAGACCGAAAGAGCATCTTTTGGGAGCCAAAATCCGTCACATGCGATGGACATGTACTGTAGCTCTATGAAGCGCACGCGTGATTTTCATCGGTTTCCATCCGAATTCGGGAGCGATTTCCCGAATTCGGACGATTTACAGAAAAAACGGAGCCCTCAGTGTTAATTTTCATTTCACGTGTCGGAATCTTTCCAGAATTCGGAGCAAAATTACGCCAACGTCCGATGTGTCTCGTAAAATGGTCCACGTCACCCGTTTTTTGACCGAATTCGGTCTGCGGAACCTCTCTAATACTCATACTGAAGTATCAAGTATGGAATGGTCGAATCTTGTGGAAAGAAAACGAGACCCCCGCCGCCCCCCCCGCCCCGCCCCGCCCCCCCCGCCCCGCCCCGCCCCGCCCCTCCCGCCCCTCTCCCTCCTGAGACCCGCGCCAGCGCCATCGCCATACCTGTACGATAGAGGCTCTACAGTACTGTGACACAGTGACACGATACAGTACAGTGCCCATCATCGGAGATGGCTCTCCAGTCTCCTCTCACATCAGACAAACGAAGGTCTAAGACCACGTTGAACACATTCTGTCGCCTGCGTTGGGCGAGTCGAAGCCTTCTCCTTTCAAACCTGGAAGGGAAACGTTCTTGAGAACGTGATAACTCAAGAAAAGTGGGAGTTTTTATTTCCCGAAATAATCTCGCGATTTTGGAATATTTTCTTGGAAATTTAGCCGCGGAAACCCAATCATGGCTGACCTTGAAAGAGATGTGCTTTTCAAGAAGATGAAGTCCAAGCCCGATAACAAGGTATGTCACTTGGCTGTTGGGCGAATGTCGAAGCTACTGGCCTGTATTTGACCTGAAGTCTGGATCGTTTCTGCGAGCTCAACTGTTGGAAAAAATGCGCTCGATCGCTTGCTGTGCTCTTTTGCAACGCGCTGTCCATTCCGTGATGTGCGCAGCGTTTGTTTATGATGCTTCAAGTTATTTGTAGAGAAGCAGTAGCTTAGCACTTACAGCACGTATGTGCCGTATTGCGCATCCATCTTTTGAAGGTGGTAAGGTCTTTGAGTGGTGCACAAGCTCTACTCAACCTTTTTTGTCATCTTTGAAAGCTTCTCATACCATAACAAAATACTGTGCATATCTCGTCAGCTTTGCTTCGACTGCAACGCGAAGAATCCAATCTGGTCTTCTGTTCCATATGGGTGAGTAACCACGTTGCCCTTGAAGGCATGCATGCCTCGCTCTCTACTCACTCTGTGCGATTGCTGGACTCCTATTTTTGCGCTGGCGCCTATTTCACGGTTCTCTCGCGCAACGCTCTTTCAGCAACTTGGCTGGCGTGACTTTCCGTGTAAAAAGTGCAAAGGTCGTCGTCTGCACTAGCGTGATTATGCGATCGGCTGCTGTCTACAGCGTCTTCATTTGCATGGATTGTGCCGCGACTCATCGAAGACTTGGAGTTCACATCAGCTTTGTGAGGTACTTTAGTTCCTAATCGATGCTCAAATTTTTTCTAGGTTCGATCACGTTCTCTCGTTTCTAGGGGCACATCTGCAGTGTTCCCGTGGGGACATATCATATTTCTCCGACGTTGGTCGGAGATAGATTCCGTATATTCGATGAACGTGTGAGGTTTTGAACTGCGTCGTCCTTATTCGTCATCTCCTTTCTCAGGTCCGTAAATTTGGACTCTTGGAGCCAAGATCAGCTGAGGGTGCGCCCTCTGCTCGGACCTGCAACTCCACCCGCACCACACCGTTGTTAAAGAAACTCTGGACCCTTTTCATCGCGAGTGTTCGGTTTCTCTCTCGCGCAGCTAAAATCCCCCACTCCGGTCTCTTTCGCAGATCATGGCGGTCGGTGGCAACGCCAGAGCACGGACTTTTTTCAAGCAGCACGGAATGGGCGATATAGGTGCTGACAGGGTTGAACACAAGGTATTCGTCTTCACAATAGCCCCCGGTTTCTTGGCTCACCTTTCAACAACGCGAGAGCTGCCTTGATTGCTTGGC
Source organism: Cymbomonas tetramitiformis (assembly GCA_001247695.2). NCBI lineage: Eukaryota > Viridiplantae > Chlorophyta > Pyramimonadophyceae > Pyramimonadales > Pyramimonadaceae > Cymbomonas > Cymbomonas tetramitiformis. The sequence goes on along the minus strand of LGRX02009732.1, from coordinate 23,701 downwards.
TACCAACACGAAAGCACACGAAGCCAGAAAACTCAGCTTTTTAGGCGCGGACGTCGCGTTCGTGTGTTTTCCCTTACGTCACACACTTAAGCTGAAGCCGAGCGACTACTTTATGCGACCTCGTCGCGCTTCAGTAACTCGGTTCTTGTGTTCTTGTTGTGCGTATGCTCTCTCTCCACACGGGTCCGCACTTTAGTGTTGAGCAGTGCCGGCTAGTCAGACCTACCTTCCGACAGAAGTCAGCGTTGGCTATCGCTACTTTCCACTGCAGCCTCCCGCTGCAAAATCATCTTGCGGCCACCACCTTGCACTATGACTGCTGCAAGTTCAAGCTCGTTCTAACCTGAGACGCTCGGTCCCTCTAGCGCTAACGCGGATAGCGAGTTTGGTCTTGCAGTACACATCCCGTGTTGCGGAGCTTTACCGTCAGCTTCTCAAGAAGGAGGTGCGGGAATCGCTCCCCTTTTTGCACTCCTTTGCGAGCCTCGCGAGGGCGCAGTGTGTGCGAGCATGGGCCGGCTCAGGCAACTCTTCACCGCCTACAAAGTCAGATCTGAGTTAGCAGGCCTAACTGTGTAGCTGATCCTCACAGGGAAATAGGTTTATATTGATCCTCGCTGAAAATCCTATATTCTTCCTGGCAGTTCAGGTTGCAGGCCTATGCTTGTCCTCCCGTAAAGGCGATTCACTTTCCCTCTAGTCGGTGAGGTCGAAAGCAACTGAGTTTTTCAGTTTCGAAAGGAGACTTAAAAACGCTCGCAGTTGACAGAGTTTCGCACCAACTTGCGCCAAGTCTTCCCCTGTGAGAAACCTTGAAGTTACTGCAGTTCTGCCAACTTCTTCAACTGCTGTACGTACGGCTGTTTTGTAGGCGGCGGCCAACATTCCAGCTTTGCCGCCCACGCCGGGATCTCCGAAATCCGGCCCCAAGGATGGAACCGGAGATGCCTTCTTCGCCGTGGTTGAGACTGAGGTGAAACTGGATCCCGCTCCTGTGCCGGTAAGGTTTCTTCCACGGCGGCAGTGGCAACAGCTCAGCACTGTACTTTCTCCCACACTTGAGCACTGCTGTCTATTGATTCATTGTGACGGTGCCAGTACCAGTGTGAACGGGGTATTTCCACTGCCTGTCCGAATCGTGGACCAACACTGCACGAAGAAGCTATTCGCCCTGTTTTGGGTGCAGTTGGTTGAGTGCACTAAGCATCTAGTGTTATCACCGGCTTCCCCGTCACGGTGTTGTTGCTACACCCGATCATACTGCTGTCAATGCATGTGACTACCGCAAATAAACCTTTCTCGACTTAACTTCCAAGTCCGTGACGGGATCCCTCTATGAATCTTCACGTGCTATCTGCTTATAAACCTTCACCCTTATCAATGTGTGCAGCAACCGGCCGCAGCTCCTGTCCCTGCTGCTACTGCTGCCGCCACTCGCCCTACTTCTGCTGCGAAGCCTGCCTCTCGTCTCGGATCAGCCCGACGCCCAGCTTCCGCCGCAAAAAAGCCTGGTTTGGGGGCAAAGAAGGTTGGTGGTGGTCTCGGCATGAAGAAAATCGAGGTGCCCTGGGCCCTTTAACTATGCCTTCCGCTCCGCGCGTTTCCACGCCCATTTGGAATGCATATGTGACTTCAGATATCTGTGTCTGAACGCATAAAGTAAGCTTTTTTCCTTGGTGTTTTGCCAGTGGGTACGACTGCGCGAGTTCTCGAAGTTTGAGTCTTCTTCAATCTTCTGGGATGCCAACAGCTCCTCAGATAGTTCTCCTGTAATTCGTGTTTCGTGATACGCCCTTCCTCGCAATTTTGAGAAAGAGATCATACCAGAAAAACATGGACACTGTGGCCGGCTGAGTCGGACAACGAGAGATCCTCACTCAAGAGAGTCTGCTCTTAGGTTGATGAGATCATTACTGCTTCGACAACGAATCCTATGAACATGTTGCAAGTCGCCCTTGCGGCTACTTGAAGCAGAAGAGTGCTCTCCGGTGGACAGAGCTGCACGGTGAGACAAAGGCCTGGTCGAAGAGGAAGGGAATAAGAGGGAGACGAATCGTGCTTCGCCTGCCGCAGGTGGACGAGAGCCTGTTTTCTCAAAAACCCATGGAGGCCCCCGTGGCTGCCACTTCCACCAGTGAGGAGGGTGGCAGGATGACCGCCGCTCCTGCAGGATCTCGCTTCTCTTATGAGAGCCTCGATGGGAGCAAGGTGTGTACCCTCAGACGGCACCTCGCACCTTGGAGATCGCATTTCGCATCCCTCGACCGGACCCTGTACCCCTCTACCTTATATCATCCCCCTCACAAGTCTCGCCCCCTTCAACCGGGGCTCTCCCCTCAACCTGGCCTCGCGTTCTTCAACCGGACTTCGGCCCCCTCACTATTCCCTTTACTCCCCTCAATCGGGTCCTGGCCCCCTAGAACTAGACCCCACACCCCTCAGCAGTGCCTCGGCTCCCTCAAGCGATTTGAGCTGAACCTCGGCCTTGTGAGCCTGGCCTCGTGCACTTACCTGCGCCACGTGTGCCTGCGTCTTCACACATACATCAGGAAAAGCATTTCCCGAAACTGATGATGATCGGGCGTCCATCATTATCTTTTTTTTCACTTGCGGCTGTCGGCTTCTCTCGTGCTAACATTGGACTTGTGCCGGAGAAGGCACCCGTTGGACCTTTTTGTTTATGGAGAAGGCCCCGCGCCTGTGCCTCAACGCCCTTCCCGCACGCTTGAGTCGTGCCTGCAGCCTCCATGCCTGGCGCCCTTTTCAGCGTAGACACACCTCCGTGTTCTGTTCGGAGGTGTCCCCGACAACGGTCTGCTTGACCACGCCCAAGACGAGTTCTAACTACACTGTCTCTGCACGGCAGGACACCGCCCCCAAAACTAGCGATGGCCACGTGGCGCCTCCCAACATGAACACGAGTATGTTCGGCGGAGCGCAAAGGCCGAAGCCCACAGCCGAGGCCACGAACAAGCCACCACCAGTATGATCCTTCTCTGAAGCGCCACTTCTCCATGGACCTCTGTTGGCACTGTTGCTCTCCACCGGTGCTGCTGTCTTCCGTCATCGTCAGTCAGTTAAGAGTTTTCCCTCCGTGCTGTCCTTTGCTGCTGTGCTCTTGACGCCTGCATCGTCTGTTCGTAAAGTTGGCTCTTTCGAGACCCGCTGGCTCCGGCGCCCTCTTTCCAGTGTCCGATGCTTGTAACCCCGGGTTCTTGAGACCTGTCTTCCTGCTGTACTGGAGACTGCTCGTTGTTGCGGCCTTGCTGGACGTACTGGTGTGCCTGGTCAGACGTGGTGTCGCTGTGGTGAACCTTGCACAGGCACAATTCGAGGAGAACACCATAGCCCAGAGCAAGTTTGCGTCTGCAAAGTCGATTTCATCCGATGCCTTCAACCATCCCCAGGATGAGGACGAGCAGGAGGATATCGAAGCAAAGCTCGCACGGTTCGGGGTAAAATTCCACACCACTATTCCACCATCGGACTCAAAGTCATGAACTGCGGAATCGGAAGTAACCTCGAATCATGCCCGATAAAGGAGGACCTGTTCATTGCCCTCAGTGTTCGGCTCGGTGCACGAAGTGGCCGGCCTCCCTGTGAGGCTTGCATTAAATGGACTGACAAGTCATCGATATTGGCCACAAAAATCAAGAACGGTTGTGCCTTAGTGGATGCCATTGCACTCTGCGCCTAAGTGCCCTCTGGTTGCTGCTGGCCTCCGTCTTTCTCAGTTTCCACTCCGAGCTTACTGTGGAGAAGGCTTCCACGATCATTGAAGCGCACTTTGAGAAGGAGGGCAGTCCGTGAAAGCTAAACCAGATCGATCTCCCTTCAAAGGGAGTAGGGAGGAGCTGTTTTTGAAGTGCACTGAGGCGATCAGAGACTATTCTGCAGGGGTCTGAAGCCATCTCCTCCACCGAGCTTTACGGAGATTCCGGTGACGGTATGGGAGCGGCGGAAGCTCTGGACATGACTGCCTCGGAGCTGATGACCAAGCTGTCCATGCAGGTGCTTGCCTCTTTATTTTTGTCTCCCTACTCACCCCGTGCCGTGCACCTTTTCTTTGGCGCCTTTCCCCGCCGTTCGCAGCGCCTTGGGAGAAAGCAGGCCAGATCCCCTCTCCTGCAGCTGTGCCATTTCGTCCTGGTTCTCTGTTGTGTTCTGGCTGCCCCCCGGAGGCACGCTTAGGCAGGAAGATCTTCTCGAAATTGGAGTCCGTGGGACCGGGGAGGTGTTGTCTGTCCTATGAACCCCTTCGCGGAAGTTCATACTCAGGTGTTTCGTGTCCCCAAAAAACGTCATCAGAGGGTCGTGCAGCGAATTGCGTCCCGTCCATTTAAGACCCTTTGGAGAGAGACAGTAGCGATTTGCTTCCTGTCCCATTGAGTTCCTAAGTACCCCGTTAGGTGAGTTCCTCCTCACAGTGGTGAATAATAGGCTTGTGTCTCCCGTGATCGGCAGGCGCGAGCAGACATGGCACAAATGAAGAATTTGGCAAAGAATGCCGGACTGAAGTTGAGCGGAATGGCGACCAGCCTCCTGGTGAGCCTCCGAAGACCGTACCACCACATCCCCGGGTCCCAGCTGCTGCTGCTGATGATGATGATAGCAAGCAGTGTGCTAACAAGAAAATGAAATAGGGACTATTCTGAGTGCAGACTGATTATTACTCGTGATATTTAGCCTAGGGTGGTTCCCTCCGAGGTTTGGCAAGAAGTTGTTTTGGTGGGCTGATGGCATCTTGCTGCCCACATCTAGCAGGGCTCTGGCTGGGATGACGAGGAGGAGGAGGAGGATCGTTACCACAACTAGACAGTACTGCGAACCTCCAAAGTAAAAAGCGGAAACTTCTTCTTTTTCGGGAGGGAGAGATAAATCACCAGTGTTTTACAGGGGCGTAGATCTCCAGTTGTGCATGGCAGCCCTATTGGTCCTTACTTCAGGGTGTGCACGATCCGTGAAAATTGCATGATGGCACTCTGCTGGCAGGGTGCGAAGGACACATGGCTAAGTGCAGGCGCACGCTCACCTGTATTTGCATTCTTGACCGAAACCTGAAAGAATTTTCCCCTGAAGAGCACCTTTCGGGAGCGCCAAGCATTTTATTGACTGTTGGAAGCGAAGGACCGTTCACTAATTGGCAAGCACTTGAGGCAGAGCTTAGCATTCTATGAAAGGAGTGAGAACGCTCCTTCTGGCCTGACTTCGGTAGCAAGTGACTTCCTATATTTGTGGCTCCTCCAGATATCATGCTTTCTTAATTCATACTTGAATCGGCACATGGCAAGGTGTCAAACAGTTTTTGTTGTGTTCAGTAGCTTTTCGATAAGAACCCACAGCCTTTACTTCTATATTTACTAATTTTGTACAGCATAATGCCATAAGCTATTGCCAATGCGATGTGCCTTAGTTTGCCTTCTGAGCCAATGCACTGCACAGCTCTCAGCATCATCAGTTATCAGTTGTACCATGTTGGTGATGTTAGTATGACTTTCGAGACACATACACCTGAGTTAATGTCTGTGATACATTCGCAACTCTGCGCGCGACGCCTTATGCACAGCTCTATGCGATGCCCACAGCGGGGTGCATTTTTAGGGGCATTCAACATGCTCCAGAATTCGGGAATCGATAAATTTTGGCATGCTATCACTGTGCGTGGATACTTCAACCCACAAGTACAATCGGAAAGGCATGTCATACTAGCGGTTTGAGGAGAAACCACCTCTTTTTCAGGATATACCCCCGCTGGAATTTGCTAGACGTGTCACGCACAGATATCATCCAAGTTGCGCGACGCGCAGCACGCATATCACGCGCGCATAACGTAAAGTGAATGAGACTGTAGGGACAGTTGGCACCCAATCTCTCCTGGGGGAAACGTATGGGACCAGTGCGAATATAGGACGAGTCTCGATCCGTGCACGTAGCACAACGGTGGTTGATACTGCGTGATGGAGTCGCTGTAGCATCGCCAGCTCCTAGTGGTTGTGTACTCCTCCATCTCGATCACGGCACCAAGTTCCCAACAGGCTAACTCGCGCTGGCAGTTTCGTGAGTCAGAGAGGCTTGTGATACACTGGCATATACAACGCATCCAGCAAGCCCACCTTGTACTCGTACACCCGGGGGACATCCACCTCGACCCGCATCAGGCATGCACTGGCTGGGCAGCAAGGCCCGGCCCAAACACAACATCCAGCTTGTGGTCTCCGTCGTTGAGAAAGCCAACCGCACCACGTTGCTAGTCCTAAACCACCTTGCTGAAGAACATCTCCCGACTGGTCATGGAGGATCAAACGCTCTGTTTTGTGACACGCACACGCACACACAATGCGTCCCCCCTAGCTACCATAGATACCCAGTAATCGCACCACTGTGGAGCAAGTCTAGGATCTCGGAAGGGCATTAAAGAAGACGCCGTGGAACCATTACACATAACCTTCGGTATGTACAAAAGCGTGCGGTAAAATGAACCGAACCTGGCACCGAATGATGGCGGAGACATGGAAATGTCAGCAAAATGCGAATATAGCAAGGTAGCCACAAATCAATAAACAATGGCCAAAAAATGGGACTCGGGCAAGGGAGGTCGGGAATATCCCACTTCTTTGAAGCATATCGAATTGCGCAGCCGAACTCTCGCATGGTCATTTGAAACCGTATACCGTGTCCACTTTATTGATTTTAAATATAGCGATAAGTCTACATCGGGGGCCGATATTTGATTTTAATCCACATCGGGGACCGACATCTTATGTTAATTAACATCGGGGCAGACACTTCATTTTAGTCCACATCGGGGGCGGACACTTCATTTTAATCCAAATCGGGGCAGACATCTCATTTTATTCCACATCGGGGCCGACATCTCATTTTATTCCACATCGGGGGCAGACAGGCCTAAACGTTGCACATCGGACACGTCCTTTTAATCCACATCGGGGGTACACATGCCATAGCATGCGTAGACACACGCACCGATATAACGTACACGAAACATAATTACGCAAATCAACCCGTAGATATGTAACTTATATTACGATGATGATATATCCAGACCGGAGGTTGGAGCCCCGCTCGCGAGGGCCCACGCATGGAATGGTGGGTTTACTTATTGAAATGCGCACAGATGTATGAAGTTGAATACCCCACAATACGTAATGCTCAGATTTACAAGTAGAAATGTTCTATTACAAGGTGTTACAACCAAGAATATTCTAGAATTATTGGGGGCTTGCACCGATATTCTCAGGACGGCTATCCAAATTATATTCTATAATATACGGATCATGTCACATCGCTACTATCTAGAAATATACGAGCTGTTGTAATGGGCGCCCCTATCAATCCTGCCATTGTGAGAAATCAATATCGGCTTCGAGGAATCCATGCGATCGGCCGTTATAGTTGACAATGTCTGCCTGGCAATGTCGAAAGGAATAAGCGCGTACGCATTATGATGCGGTATCTGTCTCCCATCTCGTGTGGTGTGCATGGAGAAAACGGGAAGATGATTCGGATCGGCATGAAAAAGTTTGGTATCTGAGCGCTGTTGGACGGTGCCATCCGGGGCATAAGTGGTTGGTTGCAAGCAATATATATCCCGATTGAAATGAACGGCCAAAGCCTTTATGGCGAAGTCCCCTGCGATCGGCACAAAAAAATCAAACACGGAGTGGTGCTAGCAAAAAGAGAGATGCATATATAGACTCGACATACAAGGAAGGCGTATAGTAGTATAATCACCGCCGTAAGTGTAAACCCCTGTGGCATTGGGTTGGTCATTTTGAACTCGGGCCACAAGATCACTCCACTCTTCCATAGTATCCTGCATTCCCGGCGCGATTCGCCAAACTTGGCCAATGGCGGACGATAAGATGCCTGCGGCGGCACGCCGCAAAAAGCTTGCTTTCTGGACATCGTCTCCTCTATCGGTCAAGCCCGCCGCAAAAGCCACCGCGTAGAATAAACAGTTACCATCACCCAATATATTTTTGAAGGTGTGGTGCAAAACATGTAATTGACCATCAATGCCCGTAAGATCGGGTGGCGGCCGCGTCGTCGTGGCAACTCGTGTCTTCTTCGCTTGCTTAGACCTAATTTTGGTCGTTGCGGCCTATATGGTTAGACGGATAGGGTTAGAAAATATATAGAACTCCCAAAGGCCACAAATTATCAAAAGCCAAATTTTAACGATGAGCTTCAAGAGAGTGGGCAATATCGTGTATACCTTTGGTGGTGCCGGATGACAAGGTTCGGTTATTAGCGTCACGTCGACTGGCAGAATGAAAGCCGTGGATGGTGGGCTGAGATGTGACAACCTCCGCGCGGTGCGCACTGACATGTGCCGTAGACGAATCTCGTGTTGTTTGCGCTTTGCGAGGGCAGGTTTCCTTGATATCGTCGTCGTGATACGGCATTCATCAGGGAATGGGTGAAAGGCAAGGTGAGTAGGTCGGCGAACTCGAGTGAGGGCAACAAATAATAACCCAACGCTTCGCTCATCATCACCAGCATCGATCACTACACGATTGAGCGTCAACCCTTGTGCTTTGTGAATGGTCACAGCCCAAGCCAACATTAATGGGAATTGTTGTCGCTCATGCATGGCACCGCCATCATAAATCTGAGAAACCTTCCGGCCGATGGCGACGACGGCATACTTATCCATGTCGACACCTTCTACACGCTCCAAGAAAGAAGGCCCCGAGTACCCATCTTGAGACGGAGTCCGTTTCTTCACCAATAAAAGCACCGCCACCGCAAGCCCTTGAGCGTTGCAAATGATATCATGAACCAATCCCACAGTGCCATTGACCAAATTATGAGCGATGCAAAGGTTCCAGGTGATCATCATACGCGCGCCGATACACATGGGGAGATCGTGGGGAAGCCGCATATCCTCCTCATCCGCCGTTCCTCCGCAACCTTGCTACTGTTGAGGCTTTGAATGTTAATGAAGGGAGCGCCGCAATTGATATGCCTCTTCAAGGCCTCAGCATTTTTCTCATCCCTAGCAGCGCGCGTGGTCACCAAGCGATACACATCGGAATCATGGCTGATCGTCGCCTCCGTTGCGCCGTTCGCAAACATGAGTGCCTTCAACCGGTTATAGTCATCATGGGTAGCGACTCCATCGCGCACACGCAATTGAAACGCTCGAAACCATTCACATTGTTCGATCCCAACATCATCCAAGCCAACGGCATCGATGCGCTCCACCTTCTCCAGAAAGAAAACATGGCCCTCCGCGTGCATGTGCTCATACGCTTCCACCCCACGCAAAGCCCACTTAGGGGCCTTTTGTAGATGGCGCCCACGATAGCGTACTCCAGCCTCATCAAAAACACGACAGTCATTCACGGGCGGTAATTGCCCGTGATCTCCCACCAAAATAATATTCATCCCACCAAACCACTCGTCGTTCCCCATGAGTTGTTTAAGCAACTCATCAATGTGCCCGAGTGAGCGACGACCAAGCATGCTCATTTCGTCGACGATAATCCATTTTTCCCGACGAAATCCGCAACGAACTGCTTCAGGCGAGGTCCGGACACATGGATGTCTTCACGATCTACCTTCGCGCGCGGCACGGGGATCTTGGAGTGGTAAGTCGCGCCCCCGATGTTATCAGCGGCCACGCCCGTAGGCGCCAACACTTCGCATGCATCGCCTAGCTCTTGTTTCCGCGCTCGTATCAACCAAGTCTTTCCTGAGCCCGCCGTGCCATTAACGATCGCAAGGAAAGGTTTGGCACGTGTGCCCTCAGTAGCTTGTAGATTGGCATGCTCCAATACCGCGCGTAACACGAAAGATTGTCCTTGGTTCAGTTGTGTGATGTGTGAAAACAAACACACAGTGAAGCACTACAAGTCAGGTGCTACGCTCGCATATGTCAACCGTGAAACTGTGAAGCTATACACAAGATAATACGAAGTGTTATAGCTTCCGCCGAAAGAATGTGATGACAGCCCCTAAGGTGTCAGATGTGAAAATGACAGATGCTATGAACTGTCTGACTACCGAAGTCGATATCGGAGATGGCGCTGATGACAGTGAAGAAGTCATAGTAGTCGAACCATATCGGTGATGACACAGATGATGATGACACTGTCGGCGTGCCAAATCCAGCACACCACCTCGAGTGAGGTGGGCAGACCAGAATGAATACACTCATACCAATCTCCAGTCCAGACCAGAAAGAACCACAATCATGCCTGCCAGGGCTGAAAACCCCAAAAAGCTGGACAAAGTCCACACGGTCCTGGCAGGCCTATCAGCTCCCTGTCTCTAGTGCCACTCCTCCACCGGGGGAATAGAATGCTGCTGTGCCCTGAGGGTCCGCACACCGCGGTGCCATGCAGCCGGATGCTTCGTCAGGGATATGACAAGGAGTACCCGAAGGCAGGTCCAGGTCACCCCGTCACCGTCAGACTTACAGACAAAGGAAGATGTAGGGAGGGTCACAGCGGGTGGAGGCAGAGGCTCTCACGTACGAGACAGGTGCCGGTCACGGGTCCCCGAAGGGTACATAAGGTCGTAGGAGTCAAGGTACGGCATGCAACATTCACATAACAGGTCTTGTGCATGCTTGCTAAACCTCTAGGCTAACTGTCATTCTATCGGTTGGTTGTATTCTGCATATATTCTCAAAACCAAATCATAAAGTACCTGCAACAAAGTACCTGCAAAGCACAGTCAGAAACAAAACCCAAAACAGGACAAATCAGAGGGTACTCACAATCAGATCATGCTGCTGCTTTCTGAGTAGGCCTCCATGTCGAAAATCCAAAAGATCTGGCAGCCTGAATCACTGCCTTTTGCATATCCATGTAGCTGTCAAAGAGCATGTTGAAGTAGGGCACGGTGTTCTTGGTGGGAGGAACCGGCTTGGTGTAGGGGTCAGCCAAGTTCTTCTCCGAAGGTACCCTCCAGCATATGATCCAGCCCAGTCTGACAAAGTCTCTGAGCATATGGAATCTGACCAGAACATGCTTGATCTTCTGGGATAGCGGGATATTCTCAGCAATAGATCTGCATGCATCATTATCCAGGAGAAGAGGAACAGGAAGCTCCAATCTGGGGCAGGTCGCTGAGGCTGGAAGGTATTCTGTGCTTCTCATATTCTGATAGTCCACTGGCCTGCGGTCTGATTCTGAATAAATCTCGAGCTCATTTGTCACTGACTTGCCATCAGGCCTGACACCACCGACTCCTGTACCCGTAGGTGTAGTGTAATCCAGGAGTTTAGTCAGGAGAGTGCCCGGCTGTAACCCAGGGTAGCTGAATGCAATGTCAGTGGCGACCCTCTCGGCTTCAGTGATCTCAGAATCAAGTCCAGTAGTAGAGGGTGGCTGTCCCTGAATAGGGTGTTGTATATAGCCGAATATTTCTGTCAGCATAAACATGAGAGACACCACCCGCTGAGCTGCAGTAGATGCTGCAACATATTCTGAACCCGTAGAAGATGTCTCTGTGATAGTCTGTCTGACCGTACCATACTGTAGAATCATGCCACAGAAGAATATCACCATGCCAGAGTATGATCTAGCTGAGTTTTCCAGGTCTCTGGCCAGGTCAGCATCGGAGTACACAAATAGTGTGAGCACACGTGCTGGCCTCTCAGGGTAATAGAAGGCCATTCTGTAGTGTGCCGTGCAGTCCAGATACTGTGCAATTCTGATAAGAGCCTTCATTGAGTCCTCTGAGGGACAGGCCACAAACTGTGATAGGTAGATAACTGCATAGTAGATATCTGGCCGTGAAGTCCTGCTGTGCCAGAGCAGAGACCCAAGGATAGACCGATAGGGCTTTACCAGAGTGAGGTCAGGGTCTGCTGGTTTTGATATCACCAGCTTAGAGTCCATAGGTGTACGGAAGGGTCTCTCGGGTATGTTGTTAGCTGTCATAAGGTCCTTAATCTGCCGAGACTGATTGAGGTACACCCCCTGGTCATCATGCTGTACTGTCATCTGAAGGATTGAGGATATAGGACCCAAGTGTTTGGCCTTAAAGGTTGCTCTGAAAGCAGTCCAGAAGGCCCTCTCAAGGGCTGTGGAACAGGCCATACCAAAGTCATCCACATATACCACACACATAGCCTTAACCGTAGGCGTGTAGATGAAATATGGCTACTATCCCGAGATCCTTGTGGGAGGACCTAGAACGCTGTAGATCCTCCCACAAGGATCACTTTTTCAATAATTTATTTAGGCACCCCACGAGCTTTCTACAAGTCAACGCCAAGGAATGCTTTCCACATGGGACCTATACTAAGTAGTATGGTGCGTGGTTCGACGAGAGTCCATCATATATGCTCCTAGCTAATACATTTATAGCATGCCCCAACCAAATTTTGAACTGTTGCGTTTTTTAAAGCTTCAAAAACGGGGTGTATCTTCCACATTTTTTTTGCCAATCGTGTATCGATCCTTTGCCACTATATACATGATATATCTCAAGGTATGCAGGTATATTAATCATGTTTGGGTCAAAATACGACTTGGGTCATGTATATTGGACACATCACACGAACGCGGTCACATGGGTAAGATATACACACTCCTTAAGTATGGGGACAATTTCGCATTTTGGGCGTAAGTCTTGGTCCATTTTAAGCTTTGAGGCTAGATCTTTGCCTTGGTGAGTACTTCAGTACTTTAATATGACTTCAAAGTCTCCTTGGGATTTTTTTGGGATTTTTTGAACGTTTAGAACTACCGCTAGAGGTTCTAGAATACGATTTTCAGACCCTGATTATGATGGAAATATTGAATTTCGACGGTACTACACCATGTCATGCGCATATGCGGCGATTAATACGGCTAGTATGATATTGAAGGGCTTACAAAATTAGTTTTGGTGATACCCTCGAGGGTTAACAACATACGCACCAACCCGAGCTCGTGTAACAAGGCCTAGAGTTGTCGGTACCCTAGATCCTTGTGGGAGGATCTAGCATTTTAATTAAAATTCTGTGAAAGCACCCACCCAAACCACGCTAAGATTAAAGGTCAAACCATCGACATTTCAAGCAAACCAATGTTATAGATAATTCAAAAGGTTCATAAATGTTGCCCCAAAGCATATGCCGGGCCAAGAAATATGACATACAACGTCGCCATGCCCATTTGCGCTAGATCCTTGTGGGAGGATCTGGATTAAGGATAGTAGCCAAATAGATACAGGCATCATGTGTAGACTGCCTGAATGATTGTCCCATGTATTTGAAACTGAGCATAAACTGTTTAACCATCCTCTGCCATGATGCACCGGCAATCTTGAGGCCGTACAGCGCATATGAGAGTAATGCATAGCTGTAGCCCTTAAAGGTATAGCCAGAGGGAAACTGAATCCACACGGGGAACTCAAGCTTAGCATGCATAAAGGCCTGAGACACATCCAGATGTGACACCACCAGCTGGAATAGAGCTGCAAATATGAATAGCAGTCTGAAAGCTGATATCTCTGGGGTAGCTGAAGAGGTCTCCCACGGAAGGTAGCCTGTAGTTCTGCTGCCGTCACCAGCCATACGGGCTTTAAATATCTGATAGGGCTTGCCTGCCCCAGTAGGGTCAGGTTTGAATGGCATAGACAGTACAAATAGTGTAGTAAGGTACTGTGCACTAGCCGGAGGTGTTCCCAGCTTGAGCTTCTCCTGATTAACCATATCACCAACCTCCTGATCCATAGCTTTTAGCCAGTCTTCAGACTGTGGTGAGGATAGGGCCTGTTTGACACCGTGAGGTAGCTTAATCTCTGGTGCCGAGACCTCAAGCATATGGGTAATAGTAGAGGTAGGAGCATCAGAGAGAAACTGCTCCATGCTGCTGAAACTGCCAAACATGTACTCTGCTCTGAGGTCACTGCTGAGGGTGTCAGAGAAGGGCAGGTAAGCTGCTGAATGGGTGGACGGAAAGATAATTAGGTTGGCCGGGAGATCAATGTGCCAGCCAGCCGGCTCGTCGGGGCAGGGCTCCAGGATAACACCGTAGGGTCTCCTGTTGCCTCTGTGGGTGGAGATGAGAAGTGCACTGTAGATAGGTGCTCTGATTGTCTGACGAGCCTTCACAATAGTCCAGATAGGGTAGTGTTCATTAATGCCGTTCAGCTTTCTGTAGCAGTCCAGATATAGTGTGGTAGGTCCCGATAGTGCTGACCATCTGATGTTTGTGACACATATCTGACTGCCATAGTCCAGGTAACTGTGCCATCTGTCTGAATGAGCTGAACACATGCGTGTGACTCCTCTCCGTCAAAGAAAGAACCAATACCATGTATCCTCGAGCCTGCTGTGTCAAAGCTGTCACTGAATGGCTGTGGTCTGTCATAGTATACATTCCGTTGGTCGGGTTTTCCGATCGAACGCGATGAAATTCGCGATCTCGAAACTCAGATTTAGGCCTGAAAACCTTGCGCAGCTCCAGAAGCGCTCTGCAAACTTGCTTGAACGGTGCTGTTCAGCACCTTTTTCAAGGATATATCACGGATATGTTATTCTATCTTGAACATTTTTGTATATTAGAACATGTTCCTGAACATGCGAACATGAGGTTTGTGCGTGCCTGGAAACTCTGAGGTTCGCTACGTGAAGATCTGAACGCGATTTTCCAAGAGGGGTTTTCCGGTTTTGAGGCTCCTCCCTGAAAATTTTTCATCGGTCTTAGGCGTTTGATTGCCCTTGATTGCCCTCGGTTTATTGTTCCTTGGGGTCTGTTTTAAGGTAAAATTTATCATAAGATGAGCCCGCACGGTGTCTACGTGCGTGAACGCGACGATCCCGGCTTGTGCTCAAAGCGGGCACAAGCCGGTATCGGCAACCATCCGCATAGATGGCAAGGCATACGAACGTACGTTAAGTTGCAGCACCTTCAAGAAATTGATACTGCGCAACTTGTGTACGTCGCACCCACTTTCTTAGCAAAATTGCATGACTCAATGTGTGAACCCGTACTATTCCTTGAGCCGGAAGTATGGGATCACACCCGAATCGCGCTAAACTCAACCTCCATACGCACTGGGAGCATATATATGTAAGGGATATATATCCCTAGCTCATATATGCTCTCAGTGAGTGAAGACTTCTTCCACAGATGCCTGCGCAGGAATCATCAATTTGCTGGAAAAATTAGGTCTAAATAGTAAAAGTCAACGGAACGGTCAACGCTCGTAGCGGTCGATCCAATGGTCCAAATCCAATTCCGAGACCAGTTTTCCGGGGTGCCGTACCCCACTCTATATCCTTAGCCGCGAGGAAATCTTCATCTGAGCAATTTAACATCGACCAGCGGAACGTATACATAGGATGCATCAAACTCCCGCTCTGCCTGATGTGGGTCTGGAAAGGATCCCAATATCTCTCCCATGTCCTGATGATTATGAATCCAGTGAGGCTTGCCAACATAGTGTATCATATTAGTGGTAGCACTTCATTTTTGTCGCAAGGTTATTTTATTTGTCGCACCGTGCGACAAAACTGCAATTATACCGTGCGACATAAATGAGCGTTGCGCTCATTTCTGTCGCACCTGCGACAAACATGAGCGCAACGCTCATTTCTGTCGTGAAAATTCGCAGAAATCCACAAAATTCACAGAAAATTTTCAGATGACCAAATTTGTATGGACAGGAATAGCAAGGATAACAAATTATGAAAAACAAATCGGACAAACGATTATTTTAATTGCATTCAGGGTGTCGTGTTGAACGGAGGAATTAATTCGCGAAAATTCCTTTCAATAAAATCGCCACACAGAAAGAGAATCGGACCCCATCCCCACCCCATAATCGATGACGATGACGATGACACCCGAATGGTGTCATGGCATAATGATGAGGTCAAACACGCTCGAGAGTTTTCCAGTGTCGGCTTTTGCAGAATCGTGACCGTTTTTGCAAAATCTGTCCGTTTTTGCAGTGGTGAGTGTTCAAATGTCATTTGTTAAATATGCAATTTTAAGAATAACACGGAACGTTTCCCCCGCAGTGTGCCCCTGTCGAGCCAAAACAAGATTACTTCTTAAGATCATGTATTAATCTAAGCAAGAATTTCCTATTGAATATTATCACATATTCCTACTAAGTTTATCGATACGCGCATCACGTAGAATGATACCCGCAATCGCAACTATTGGGGGTTTTAGAAACTCAAAATTCCGTTCGCTATACCCGGATGAACGCGCCAGCCTACAGTGAGATGTATGGTTGACTGACGAGTCTGTCCAATTTATTTCGGAAAGATAACACACACCAGGTGCTATTTTTGCAAACAATTCCCTCACGCGATGCGCATGCTCGCTTGCAAGCGAGCGCGCGAATGAGGGAAGAAATCCTAGCGGAAACGTGGACGCAAATGACATCCGCGTTTCCGCCAGAGCTGTCAGAGCAGTGTCAGATGCTCAAAATATGTTGTATATGCATATGAGATATGCGTGATAAAGCCATGCTGTGCATTATGCGTCGCTGCTGCGCGTGAGTCGAGTCAGCGGACTCGACGAATGACAAAATCATCCACCCCCTCTAACGCGCCGCGTCCAGACTCCTAGAATCTGAACGGATCTTGCGCGCGCAAGAAATATGAGGTTCCTAACATACTTTAGAATGCATATGCAAAGTTACGTTGTGTTTGGTAGACGGGATTATTCCAAACACAACGGTCGCTGAAGAGTGACTTACGGGGCGCTCAGTTCAGCGGTCTTAGCAGTATATAATGCAAGCGGATTCTGTTTTCCTCGTATGAAAGTGGTAGTGTTGCGACAAATTCATAATTGGAAATTCCGCATATCTTTGTGGTATAATTGTGAATTGTTAAACTCTCGTTGTCGGCTACGAGCGATCGGTCGAGACAATCCGGGGTAGGACTGCTGATGCTGAGGTCGGTATCCCTCAGATGCTATCGTATCATGATTGGCCGGTAAAGCGCGAGCGCTCGACACAATCCGGGGTAGGACTGCTGACATGGGCAGAAAGTTTTTGGAAAATTTCCAACGGCATAATTTTTGAGGGACAGCTCCTGCGGTGTGGCCTGTTGATGTCACTTTTTTCCAGGAAACCTGTTTCGCTCCTTTAAGGGAAACGAAATGAAAAACAGCATATTTCTGAAAAAGCTGCGAAGCGTCGTTAATATAAACGAATCTTTTTGCGACACGACAAATAAAAGGACCTCGCGACACAAAAGAGATGCTTCCCATATTAGTCTCAGTATCCAAGATCTTATATGCCAGAGAGCTGACTGATACACCGACAAGACGGCCTGACCAGGCCGCCCGCTGAGACTTCTTAGACATGCCAGGCTGTCTGGAGTTCCTCTGCTGCTGGGACATAATGACATAGCAGTTCTGGCCGAAGGCCTTCAGTTTTGCATAGCCATAGTGATAGCCTCTGATTTGATGAAATGGTGTTGTAGAGATGTTCTTGTGAGTAGAGAGATTCCGTATGAAGCCAGCATGGGTGGCAGCCAGAGACCAGTAGTCCTCGGGCATGCCAGCCGCCAGAAGTAATGCCTTAGCCATGTCGGATATCTTGCCAATGGCATTCTCTGCATGAGGATTGTCTGTATGTACTGTAGGCGATGACTTCTGATGTAATATATGATGCTTCTGATAGAAAGCCACACACTGGGGGTCACCCATCTCTGGAGCACAGTCTGTACGGAGTGTAATGGATTGTGGAGCATACCCCATTGCGTGTAAGCTGCCGTAGAAATGAACCAGGCATGTGTAGTATTCTGATTTTTGAACGAAGGTGTACACAAATATGAACCTGCTGACATAGTCAATGAACTGACATCGGTACAGGTGGCCGTTGAAGCCAGCTGGGGTAATAGGTCCTGTCATGTCAGCAGCCCACTTCTGGCCGGGCTGTATGGCCACTGATCTCAGCTGGTCATGGTGTCCACAGGGCTTCTGCTTCAGCTTACTTGTACAGCATACTGCACAGAACTGAGAGCAGGTCGGCATAGCTGCTATAGCTCGCCTAGACAGCAGAGGCCGACCGAGCTGGATGCCAGGTAGGTCGTAGAGCTTAAGCAGACTGGCCGTAGAGCCGTGACCCATGACTGCATGGAACTCCACAAAGGGACTGACCCGAACAGGTGTGTTTCTGTTCCTGAACAGGATACAGATCTCAAAGGGAGTGCCGTCAATGAATACTCTGTCAGGTCCGCCATCTGAGCCAGCCGGTGTCAGTGGGTGACTGGAAGCATATGTGTGCTTCCGAGAGAAACTGAATATCCTCTTACTGCCTTTAGGATAGATGTGTAGTACCTCCATAGTACACGTCTTGTGCCATATCTGGTGTTGTGGCATATACGGGACAATCCAGAAGTAGGTGGTATTATGCGGGTCAAGGAGAAAGTCATGGTTACCCTTAGTCAGCATTCTGTCAATCATACTGATACTGAAGGGAATGTTACCATAGAAGAACTGACCCGTCCACTGCTTGGTGTGACAATCATCTGATATGGACCAGTGCTCAAGAGCCGGATGATTGTTACCCTCGCCAACAGGCAGAGAGTCCCCATACATAGATACATCAAAAGCCGGAGTACCAAGTTTAGCTGTAGCTGTAGGAGAGCCGTGAGTAGTAGCCCATTTAGTATACTCGCTATTACTCCACTGCCAGTCTGATGAGTCTCCTGTGCGGGTCCTGACAGCTGCTGAGCCAAAGTGGTGAGTATGCGGGTGCTGTGGCTCATCCCAGAGGTAATCCACCTGATTGTCTGTGATACGGTATGTTCTGCCTGAGTCCAAGTGAGTATAAGTCATGCTGATGAAGTCTGGAGAACTGAAGCCGTGTCTGAGCATAACCCGGGTAGATAGAAGGGTCCTGGCGCCCTCTTTGAAGTGGCAGCCAGGGATAGAGTACTCATCTATCTCCCCTGATAGTATCTCACGACCGTATAGGTGTAGTGTGCAGGTCCCGTCAGTTCGGGATACAGGACCTGTCATCACCGTGGAGAAACCAATAGTGGAGGAGGTGTCCAAGGCCGAGATCCTGGACCTGGTGCCTGTGATATTTCCAGTGGCACCAGAGTCCACTACAATGCCATCGCCGTCCCGTGATAGTGCATAGGCCGAGACAACCGGGCTACAGGTAAACACTAGCCCGGGTGGTGGTGTGCCGTGTGCTGTCCAAGTGAAGCCGAGCCACCATGACATGTGCACCACGGCACCACCGACGGTGATCATGAGATCTGCCAGGTGTGAGGTGGTCTCGAGGACACTGCCTGTCTGATGCCAAGCCACTGAGCCAACACCACCGACACCTCTGTCCACTGTACTGTCGCCTGATATTGACTGGAAGTCCATGAAGTATAGAAACAGACACTGAATGATAACTGCCAGAATGGTTGCCAGGGTTAGAGCCGTGAGGTGTCGGGACCGCCTGCGGCGGCCCTCACTGTCTGCTGTTATAGTTGACCGGAATAGCTGTATTTGTGAAGCGGCATCGGGCGGCATACCCGAGCTGGTGAACTGGCCGTGGTCACTGTGAGGGTCTCCCGGGCCAGGTCCAGAGGAAGAGTGTCCAGCCCCAGAATCTGACCATTCCCAATCACAAGAACCACTGTTCCCATTGTTACCAGCCCAAGTGCCACCATTAGAGCCCCAATCATACAGTATCCCCGTCCCCGTCCCCTGGGCCCCTCCCCGTGGGCCCCCAGGTGACAGCAGTCTCAGTCTGTCCGAGGCATCCTCCTGTCCCTCAAGCATGCTCACATCTGCCATGGCACAGCCTAGGAAGCCGAGGACAACAAGTGTGGAGACAAGGGCATGTCTGTAGAAGGGTACACCCCCCCTACCTACACCCCTACGCAGGGCAGGTCCAGTGACGGGTGGTGGAGGGTCACAGTACTGCCCTCCCCCTGAGCCACGGGGCTCAGGGCTGTCGGGCTCGTCCGAGGCCCCGACTACGGACCCCGCAGACACCCCGTGTCCGCTGGCAGGGAGGTCCATAGCCGTGGCATATACTCCAGCTCCTGCGGTGACAGAACACGGGCCAGAGCTGGGGGGGAAGGGCACTACCGGAGGCGGTGCTCGTGGTACCCTCGAAGTCGTTGCGGCCGAAGCCGGCAGGGTGTCGTACCACTGGGTGGGCTGGGTGTGATCCTCACACCACAGCCTGTCCCAGTGGTCCTGCTCCCTGTCGGTGAGGCCGGGAGGAGTAACAACCTTTGAAACCCGTGAGGGAAGGGACCGCCGAAGCTCCACGGAAGGGCCGGGCTCCGGTCCAGCCACAGACTCCAGCTGTGAGCTCCAAGACCTCGGCCCCCAAGCCCTTCCTTCCTCCCGGGTCTCACTGAGATGTTGTTCGGTCATTGACTGAAACCGAAGGTCACCTGCCAACACCATGTCAGCGAACAACCCGGAGCCAGGCTCCAGGGGTGTCTCGTGTGCGAAGAGCGCTGACACGGGGTGCATACAGGTGTCCCCATGCTCGGCATCGCCCGGAGTGTCACCCGATAACGGTGCGGTAGGATCCAACGTCTGTGCGGTCCCGTCTAACATCACACCTGCGTCGAGATGCGATTGAGTAGACGCAGGCTGTGGGTCACACGGTGAGCATGTGATGCTCGGGTCCGCACGGTAGAACGGTGAAAGATCAAGCGGTGTCACGGCAACGGCAGAGTCCATGCGGGCATCGACCGGTGGGGTTGGCGTGGTGTCACGATCGACACCACCCACCCCGAAGCTGCCAAAATGAACTCTCCCTAGAGAAAGGGAAGAGTACGGCTCCTGAAGATCTTGCTCATCGTAGCCAGCCTCTTCCCCTGCATAGCAAAAGGCTTGAAACTTTGCGGCAGCCTTTCTCTGGAGTCGATCCCATTCCTCATGTTGCTCCTGAGTGTAGGATTCAAGCTCCCAAGCATCCCACTCAGAGTCAGTCCACTCCTGTGGTGCCCAAGCGGGTGCATGAGAGGCCTCATCCCCCTGGGTGAGGTAGGCGGCAAAGGACATGGAGCCGTCGTCAGGGTACGTGCACACCGACTCCGATGAGTCACAAATGTCTGGTGTGCCGTGCTCCCAACAGACTGCCTGAAAGGCCCCCTCCGAATGCTCGTAAGCTGCCTGGTAGCGAGCTGCCAGAACATCGGTGAAGGCCCCTTCGGCCAGAGCCTCGGGGTCAAGCCGCATGGAGTGTGCCGCCAGGTGCTGCATGTGTGTGCAATCTGCCTGGCGGTGCCTTCCACCGCAGGACCAACAGTTGCCGTAGAACTGTTTGGAACCCGGGTGGAAGGTGACTCGGGACTTCTGCTTCTGCCCCTTGCCCTTCTTGCCCTTGCCTTTGCCTTTCCCCTTCCTGCGGATTCCCTGCGGCCAATTCCCCCCCTTCGGCAAGGGGGAGGCAGCAAAACGGAAATTCTTCCCCTTCCCCTTAAAGGGGTGAGAAGACCGTCCAGGATAGTAAACATCACGCGGGCGGGTAGGGCGTAGGTCAGGGGCTCCCCTGGGGTCCAGACCGCCACGTTCACCGTGGCGGTGCCCTGCATCATTGTAAAATGCGCTTGTCAGTTGCTTCGCTTTCCCTAGTGTGTTGTAGACCCGCTGAATCGCGAGTCCACAGCTCACCAGGGTCAGCTCCGCTTGTGTTTTGACCTTCTCAATTGCGTAGTCCTCGTGCACCTGTTTGTAGGTGACGGGACATGTACGACGGAGGAACAAACGTACAGCATCTTCCCTCGAGATGTCGAGGCTGGAGTGTTGCCCCAAGTCCGTCGCAGCGTTACTGACAGCGTCAGTGAAAGCTTTGATGAACTGTTTGGGGTTCACTCCTGCCGGGACCTCTACTGTCGGGGTAAAGATGAAGTCAGTCTTGTCGAAATCCTCGAGGTCAGGCATCACGTCCCTGACTAAGGCAGTTAAAATAACTTTGCCGTCGTCAGGGAAGTAACGATGTGCTTCCCGCACTGAAGCGAGCGCTGGACCGCCACAGAGATACTCCAACAACTCCTTAAGGAGTTTGTTTGCGTTGGGCATCACTGTGGCGGTGACGTCGTCCAGCCGGAAAGCATGTGCGAAAAGGGTGTTAAACCGCGTGAGGCGCGAGGTAAGCTCTTCAACGAGGGAGTCAAGTAGTGAGCGAGCATTAGACTCGTCACCACAAAACCTCCACTCGTCGATGGCATCCCCTTTGCCACACAGCTTAGATTTAATTCCCCTTACAAGCGCCTCGATCTTCTGGTGGTCATCCAGGAAAGCTGCCGACTCAGAATCAAACTTCTTTTCAACCGCTGATTGTTGAGATGAAGCCGCTACCGGTGTGGGCACCAGTTGATCGAATTGCAATTGCCTCTTAGAGGCACCAGCCGGATGCGCTCTCAACCGCGCTGGCGCCATCAGTTGGTAAGGTGTAGAGGCCATGCCGAAATTTTACAGTCGCGGTGCTCGAGCGTTAGTCAATAAAATCCAAGAATTCAAAATGTTCGGTGATCAAGGTTCTAAAAAATGCACAACAAAGTTCTCGCCAAGAGAAAACAAATTTACACTTGAACAATCTATAGAAAATAAGGGGAGGGGCTTCAAATGCGGGGTCAAAGGTTCAAATTTTACAGCCGCGAAATAGGGTAGGGTAAGAGAGGGTGGCGATCGTGTCGTGAGGCTTGATGTTGACGCGCGTGCTGCTTCGGAGACTGCGGCTAGCTAGACCGGTCCATCTTAGTCCTAGGCAATTGTGCTCACGTACGGAAAATCATCCTCTCTCTCACTCTACCCCTTTCGTGACTAGTGCGTCCTAGAACCTCATGCCCCGATCTTCAGCCCCGAGCCCCTATAAAGGCTTTAGCCAGCCATAATTGGCGGTTTTAAATAACCACCTTAGGCCGGTGGTGGGCGCAAACCTGTGAAAACAAACACACAGTGAAGCACTACAAGTCAAGGTGCTACGCTCGCATATGTCAACCGTGAAACTGTGAAGCTATACACAAGATAATACGAAGTGTTATAGCTTCCGCCGAAAGAATGTGATGACAGCCCCTAAGGTGTCAGATGTGAAAATGACAGATGCTATGAACTGTCTGACTACCGAAGTCGATATCGGAGATGGCGCTGATGACAGTGAAGAAGTCATAGTAGTCGAACCATATCGGTGATGACACAGATGATGATGACACTGTCGGCGTGCCAAATCCAGCATGATGTCCACTCTCGCCGCTTCTGGACGCACCGCAGCCACCGCTTGCCTCCGCTGCCATCGATCCGCACTTTCGATTTGTTCTTGGGTGTAGATTTCTCTAGAGCGAGCCGCCCGATCAATAGTAGCGGTAGCATCCCCGCCATCTCTGCTTGTGAACTCCTTGAAGTGCGGATTCACCTGCATTACGGGGATCGAACACAAATTACACAATTTAATGATCGCAATGCGAGCTGAAATGTAAGTATGCGCCCCAATATCATTCGATTTTTTGTGGGATATATACCTGATACACGACGTGCGCATCGTGCGCAAGTTATGAGGGACTTCATAAGGGATCTCCTCCCCGTCTTCCTCGAAAGGGATGTCTCTGAAATCATCTCGACAACATCGCGGCGCCGTTACGCCCACCATACCGGTTGCGGCTTCCGGGTCAGACACGAATGATTCATACGCCGCCTCGAAATCTCCATCATGCACAGTGTACACGTACTGCTCGAAAGCTTCCCCGTCCAAAAATGGCATATGTGTCATCAATTGGGAACTTGCAGTAATCCGGTCGACGAGC